>LZPO01087487.1:23042-37207 GCA_001675575.1 Neotoma lepida | reverse complement strand
ATCATAGCCTCACAATTTATTCAAAAGACCAGAAGTGAATTATTTGCAAAACTTAGCTCTACTGAGAATCTGGTAAATTCCAGATTGATGCATAACAGGGACCCTTGANATCTATTCATAGTTGTGTGGAGTTCAGACCTCCCTGGATGTGCCAGAGCCATGAAGCCAGNACTCAGGCTGAAGAAATGAAGAGGGCAATGTGCCTAGGCCTCAGGGACATAGATAAGAAGCCACTGTCCTTGGCTTCAGATGGGACAGCTCTGCCTGCTGTTTGCCTCCAGGATTAATTACTGTTTTCCCCTCAGATTTAAAGTAGAACCTAGACCCCACCCCCCCACACACACACACATTACCACAGTATGTTTAAAAAAAAAAGTGAATGATATGGGAAAAAAAAGCACCTTGGTAACAGGAAATTGATTGTACAATTAATTATATTTAAATCATTAGTAGAGATAATGTTTAAATAACTTACAGTCCCCACAGATGCTTCATTGTAAAGGACAAAGAAATGTTCATTAAAGAAAATACAATTAGTATTTTTCTTAATGTTTCTTAATACTGTTTTCATATAAACAGTGGCTATAACATGAAGCAGTAGTAACAATGGCTTTGTTGATGTTCTGTAACAGTCTCCTCTGAGATTGAAACACTCCATACTTCAGGGAAGCTCCTTAAAGAGGAAGGTAAACAACTCAAAAGAGCTTCAGGAAGTCCCTAAAACTGACCAGANTCNTTAGGCCCCTCCCTGCTAGATTTAGCAATAAAAGTTGCAAAGAAAATTCTTAGAAAAGCTAAGCTGCAAAGAAGACTCTTAAGACCAGACCAGCTGGTCTGTCTGAAAGAAGCAAAAACCAGCCCAGCTGCCTAAAACAGGTTTAAACCACCTGAGGCACCTGTTGAGCTGCTTGCAGGCTGTGCAGTGTGCTCCAGGTTCCCAGCTTTGTGAGCTGTCACCATGCTGGTATGGGCTTTGGTGATGTAGCTGTCTTTGGGTCATTTCTGCTCCTGTAAGTACCCCCCAATCTGTATTCTTGTAAGTAATCTNTATAAAACTCATGGTTCATTGAACTTTGGTGGTATTCATACTTTGATCTGTCAAAGGCTTCCTATCTTGGGTGAGTAGACATGTATGTTGCATCTCTCCAAGAAAAGTTTTGTCATACAACAACAGCAGAGAATGACTATTATCAATGTAATTACCCACAACTGAATTATTTGGCAAAATATAATTTCATGAATTTATTCAGAAACATTTACCTAGATATCAGGTCATGGATACAGACTTTCATATTTAAAACCTTTTTCTCAGAACCATATTTAAATGATTCAACATTTAANTTTTTCATCAAACAGAATTATATCAAAGCACAAATATTTAAAGTCATGCATAGTCTGATGCTAAAACAGTGATGGATACATGCTGGAGGGCTGAGTCTTTAATAGCTTTCACAAACCATGGTTTGTATGCTTACTAAATGTTATGAGCATTATATGCATTCAGACTCAGAGGTTCACAATGTAATAAATAGAACCAAATTTGAAACCCAATTTTCTTTCATCTAATCCTCATATTTTTAATCACAGAGCTATAGTATGAAGCCTTAGAGCTGTCAGGATTATATGTTTNTCCAACACTCAAAATCATAGATATATTTGTATCTTGTACATAGTTATAAATATTACAAATATGTAATATGCATTTTCTGAGTTTCACAGAAAACAAGTGATATAATAGAAAGATAAAAATGTAATGTAGCCGAGTAGTGGTGGCACATGCTTTTAATCCCAGCACTCAGGAGGCAGAGGCAGGTGAATCTCTGGGAGGTCGAGGCCAGCGTGGTCTACAAAGCAAGTTCCAGGACAGCCAAGAATACACACAGAGAAATCCTGTCTCAAAAAAACAACCAACCAATCAAACAAACAAACAAACAAACAAATAAATAAAATAACCCCACGACAGAGAAAAAAGAAACTTAACTAAAAAGCATCAGTAGGTCAAAGATGATTGCTGTTCTTACACAGCAACCTGAAAAACCAAGTGAACAGCTAACATTTCATTTCTGGGGAAGTTGAGTGTTCTACAGGAGCAAGGATGATTAAACAAAGCAAACTTTCTGAGAGNGAGGACTCCCCCAACAGAGTAGTGTATCTTTTTTCCTCTGACCATGGGATGAGGCTTTAAACAAATTCTAGTTTCATGTGGAAGAAGAAGTACCCTTCAACAGCAAACCTTCCTCAGACATTCTTTTGAGCACCAGGCACGTGCCAAGTGTGTAGAAGGGGAGGTAGAGGGAAAGAGTGAAGAAGGCTCTTGATAAAATGCCCAAGAGAAAACTCAAGGGACAGGAATGAACAGGGGTAAGCCACAGTTTATTAAAACTGAAATCAGACTCAGCCCACTAAAGTCTTTTAGGCCTGAAATTATCAGTTCCTAATTCCTATAGCAGATATTCCTCTGGGAAAAAATTACTAGGGACAAAAGAACACAACCAGTAATTTTTTAAAACAATAGATATAGATGCATAGGTAATTTTAATATTAAATTTAGCAGACAAGAATTAAATTGATAGAGCTANTGAAAAGATTAATTTCACCAAGAAATTTTTATTTGCATGAAAAGTATCAAATGGATACACTACATTTAATGTAGAACAAAATGAATTCTGAAATTAACAAGTTGCTATTTGGTTTACCAGAAGATTAGGAATAACAGAAGATAGGCCTAGTAAACCAAATCACAGTTCAGAAAATATTCAAATTGAAGCAAGCACGCACACATGCACACACTCACACAACCAAGGAAAGCAAGAGGCATGATGGGAGGGGAGGAAAAAGTCTTAAATATGTATAGTTTGAATCACAGAAACAGGAAAGAGAAGAAAAATAGTACAAATGGAAAATTTGAAGAGATATTGAAAGAAAGGAAAAAGTGGGGGGCACCATGAGATAGTAATTGAAAAATTTCCAAGGCTGGTGAGAGACANCAACCCACAGATACAAGGAGTACAGTGACTCTAAAACAAAGGTGCAAAGAAAAGACACCTGTACATAGTAATGTCACCGTAGCAAGCCAAAAACAAAGAGGAAACATTCATTTATTTATTTGTTTATTTATTTTCATGTAGTTCATGCTGGCATTGAACTTGGTATGCAGTTGAGGTGACCTTGAATTTCTGATCATCCTGCACCCACCTCTCAATTGCTGAGATAACAGGCATTTGCCACTCCATCTGGCTTATGCGGTGCTGGGATGAAATCCAAGGTTTCTTGCATGCTTGGGCAAGCTCCCTACCAGCTGAACTACTGCAGTGGTTTGAATGAGAATGTCTCCCAGCGGCTCAGGAATTAGAGCACTTGTTTCCCAGTTGATGGACTTGTTTTGGAAAGTTTGGGGGAGGGGTGCAGCCTTGCTGGAGGAAGTATGTCACTGAGGACAGGCCTTGAGAGTATATATCACCTTGCCCTCTATCCTTGCTGTCTGTTTTTTGTGCTTGCATTTGAAGATGTGAGCTCTCAGCTTCCTGACCCTGCCACCATGACTGCAGCTTGCTGTCAGGCCTCCCTGCCATGATAGGTTCATATACCTCTAGAACCATAAGCCAAAATAAGCTCTCTCTTCCATAAGTTGCTTTTGGTCATGGTGTGTTATCATAGCAACAGAAAAGCAACTAGTACAGAAGTAGGTATCAGAGAGTGGGCTGTTGCTGTGAAGAATGTGACCATGTTGTCTTTGGAGGAATATGAAGACTTTGGAACTTTGGATTAGAGAAGCAGACATATTCACACAAACATAGACATACTTTTTTTTTTTTGAAAGACATCTGTGGAATACACAAAGAACTCCTACAAATTAGTAAGGACAATAACAACAGAAGGTGCATAAAAGTGAGCAAGATTTTAAGGGATAATTTTCAATTGGTGCTACCCAGATGGTCAAAAAATATGAAAAGATAGTCAACATCATTAGTAATCAAGGGAAGATGAGTGAAAGCCACAATGAGGTGATACTGCACAGCCATCAACATGACTAACCCAAAACAGGCAAATAGCCCAAGTACAGTGAGATTGTCAAACAAGATATATTTTGCTAGTGGGAATGTAAATTGATTTCTAGTTTGCAACAGTTTGACAGTATCTACTAAGCTCAACATATACAAGACCTATCACCTAGCAATTTTACCCCTGCTCATACAGCCAACAGAGATGCATCAGTCAACAGACATGGGTGAGAATGTGCATATCGCTACCACTCTAAGTAACCCCACACTAGAAACATCTCTAGTGCCAGTGGAATGGACCAATAAGCAGCGGTATCTTCACAAAAAGGAACACTGTACAGCATTGAAAAATAACAGTCCAGATAATGAGTGAATCTCAAAAACACCATACAAAGCTATGAGGCAGATGCAGAGATTATAAACTTTTCATAGTTGATTATTTTGAATTTCCATATGAAGTTCAGAATTCAGCACAACTTACATAAGAGGCAATCAAAGTGGTTAGCTGTAGGAACACAGACTTGGAGAAAGCAAGATGGCATCTTAATGTGTGGGGGACTGAAATGTTATATATTTTGATCTTGAGCAGGGGTGTTGTCTTGACTACCCCCAGGGAAATCTGGCAATACCTAGATATTTTTTTTTTGATTGCCATGTCTAGGAGGGCTCTCCAGACACCCAGGGGTAGAGGTTGGAAATGCTTTTGCACATCCCACTGAAAAGTGCTTCATAGAAAGCAGCTATTCAGAATGTAGGGAGTCCTGAGGTTGGGAGCCCTGACCTTCATGGCAATTAGAAGATGCCATGCCTATTATCAGGTGAGCACCTCTTCCTTTTCGAAAAGGGTAACTCATACAGCTTGTGGATCTAAATTTCTTTGTAAACATTAGAAAATAGATAAAGAAGTTGGGCATAGTGCTACAGGCCTATAATCCCAATACTCAGGACACCAAAGCTGGAGGATAAAAAACTTTAGGTTCTGCTTTTAAAAAAACCCAAATAGGATGAATAAAGAAAATATATATGTATGTTCATAATTTTTTGTGTTGGAAATCAGACCCAGAGCCTTCCACTTGCTAGGTGAGTGCCCTAGCACTGTACCAATTCCCTACCCCTTACCTGCACTTTTAAACACTCGTCTAATTGTCTTTCTTTCATCGTCAATTATCAACAAAACCTTTATAGAAATTAAGAAATCTTCTAGTTCATTAAATCTCATTATCACTTTACTATCAATCACCAGTCATTTATAGGGTTAGAAATGAGAGTGATTATTTCTATTGTTTTAGGCCATACAGCCCTGAAGGAATTACATGTGTTTCATATTTGGGGCTGGAGGTGTAGTTTAGTGATGACCACAACTGAATAAGGCCTTGCATTTGAGGCCTTGCATTTCATCCCAAGCATGAATGTACACATGGCACACACGAACACACATGTGCACGTGCACTCACGCATGCACACACACATGCACACATGCATGCACATTTGCACATACCACTCTATACACACATTTGTGCGTGTGTGCAGACACAGTGTCATCCAGATGCTGTTATCCTTGACACAGCAGTACAAGATGTATGATATAGCTCTGAGCTGTTCACTCATGGACATGAGCAAAGACAAGCCATGCCCCAGGCCTCTGTTTCCTCATTGTTAGAGAGAGAAGCATATGACACAGCTCCTGGTCAAGTCAAATTGCTGTGTAATTTTGCATCATGTGCTTTGGTCTTAAATGCGAATAGTAATAAGGATTTGAAAGGATTTTACAATTTAGAGTTAAATTAATTACTCTACAAATCAGAACAGTCAACTGGCTTTAACATCTTGAGAGACAGCTCAGGAGAAATAGCACTGCTGGGGCAATGCAGCACCTTAGTCTTATCTCACAAACAATCTCCAGTACAAATAGATCAAATCAGCAGACTAGAATCAAGGCAATCTATTCTGTGAATTCCTAATAATGGAATATCATCTTGAGCATTCCAACTGGAGGGCCATCAAAGTTGATTGTGAGTGGCCTCTGCCAGAGCCCATTCAATTGTACTAGGCTGACTTACCCTGCAGCCATGTCTAAACCCTCAAACTCTCAGCTTAAGGTAACATTGAGGGAACATCTCAGACAGTGCTGGTAATCAGTGACTCATACTTACTGTACTAAATGCTGAACTGTGACTCAGAGTGAATCTATTAGCTGCTGAATCGCACTGAGCTTACTTGAATAGAAGCTCACATTGTGAGTCACCTGTGGTGCCCCAAAAACCATCCTTCAGATTTCCACTTGGACAGTGATTCACACGATAATCACACTGCTAGCTGACTTGACTGACACATGTCATTTCAAAATTTATTTCTGCAGAACTAGCTTGGGAACATGCTAACGAGTCACTCCTGCCTAATGCCCCATATTTCTAAGAACATAAAGGCCTCCTAAGATGCAAAGTCAAAGGCAACATACCCATTCAGCTTACACACCAGAAAGAACCATGGTCTTCTTCTTCAAGGGTGCAGGTATTCCTAGAAATACCTTCCCCAGAAAACCCTGTGTTCCTTAAAATAACTTTGTAAGAGAAGGCACCACCATGGAGTTGCTCAACTGTTCCTGTGAGGGCTGCTTCCTTGAGCTGTCCTCCACATCCTCCTCATAGATAGTGAATATGGCTCTGAAGAAATATAGACCTGAACATACAGTGGAATTTTAAGAACTGACATTCAACATCACTAGCTAAGTTACTACATTCAAATAAGCAAGGTTTTCTCTTTTACTCGCTAGTCCACAAATTTGGAAAGAATAAAACTCTTCTGCGTAATTTTAAAGGCGTTTCCTAAAATGCTTTCTCATGAGAATAACCTTCAGACTAGCAGGAAAGACATTTTTAAAATGTAAGAAAAGCTTGAAATGATTTCTAATATAAAACTGCTCAAAGGGATTAATAGAACATACAACTAAATGCATCCCTAGTGGGACCTTAATTCTGTGCTAGCTTGTCCTGAGACCTTTGTGATTATGTCTTTATAATACAATGATGTTTTTATAAGTACCATGACAACAAAGGTTTGTATTTCTTGGTGTTGAAGCTAACACATACTTGTATGTTTATCCTTCTGTATACACCTAGCCTCTTGTTTGTGAAAGGAGTCACAAATCCTCAGTGTCAATTATGAGAGCTAGGAGGAAAGAGTCTGAATTGTAATCTTCCTTCAGCCCCTCAGTAGCTGAAATCCTAAACCCTCTGAGTGTTCCCTTGTTTGTAAATTGAAGAAACTAGAGTAAGTAACTGGGCTATCATAATCCTATATTTTTATATGATAAATAGCTTTTGGGGTGAATTTTCAGTATTCTCAAAAAACTTAACCTATCTAGTTCCTACAGTAAGCCTCCAAATTTCCTAAAATGTAAGACTAAGCTCCTTATTTCAGTGACAATATTGGATATTTTATAAATACCATAATTTATTGTCTAAGTCTTAAATGTGTATTTGTTTAAAAAAGGGAACTCTCTTTCTGTTTGTTTGAGGCAAGGTCTCATGTAGCCTAGGCTGGATCTGAACTTGCTACATAGCTGAGCATGATCTGAACTTCCGATCCTCCTGCCTTCATCTCTTATGAGCTGGGATTACCTGCATGGATACCACTGGGTTTACTTGGTGCTGGGGCTGGAACACAGAGCTTTGTGCATTTAGACAAGTGCTTTTCAACTGAGATATGTTTCCAGCCCCCATAAATCCAACTCTTTAAAATATCTATTTATTACTATTCATTTTTGTATGTAGTATTTGGGAGGGGTGCTCAAGACATGGCCATGTGGAGGTCAGAGGCAAGTTTGTGCAGTCAGGTCTCTCCTTTCCACCTTTACATGTGTTCTTGGGTTCCTGGGTTTAAACTCAGGTCCTCAGGCTTGCATAATAAGTGCCTTTACCTGCTCTAATATCTCACCACACCCAACTCTTTTTAAAGAGTAAACTTCTCTTAAAATGCTGTTTGATATTTATATGCAAAATCTCACAATTATTCATAATGAAGGGTCCTTGTGATAGAGAAATGAATTGTATTTAAATTTAAATATCGAGAGAAAACATTTACTGCTTCATGATTTTGACAATGAATACCCATTTCAGTCTGTAAACATACTCTCTATAGCATACAAAAATAGGCATCCTGTTCCTGATCTTTTCTTTCTTTCCTTCCTTCTTTCTTTCTTTCTTTCTTTCTTTCTTTCTTTCTTTCTTTCTTTCTTTTTGAGACAAAAAAATGGCAATATGTAGCTCACTTGCCCTCAAAGCTAACATTTTTCTTCCTTAGCCTTGGAGAGCTGGGGCTAGTGATGCATGCATACTCCTATGTTCATGTCTTTAGATTTTTGAACTCCACTAAGCCAATGTAGCATCAATATAATAACAGTATGAATAACTTTTTAAAAAGGTTTCTTTTTTATTTTATGACTATGTATGTGGGTACATCACAAGTGTGCCCAGTGCCTGATGAGGCAAGAAGAGGGTGCTGGATCCCCTAGAACTAGGGTTACAGGTTGTTGGGAGCAGCCTGGATGGGTGCTGGGAGCTGAACTCAGGTCCACTACAAGAGCTGCACATTCTCTCAACCTATGAGCCATTCTCTCCAGCCCTATGGCTAGTTTTTGCATAGCATGAGCCCAGAAACTGTACTGTATTAATTTATCAAAGGTAGGCCACTCCTCCTTTTATAGATGATAAACTAAAGCACAAAGAGATGAAGTAACCTCTTAAAGTCACACAGCTTGGTTGGGATTTGAAACCACAGTCAAAGATTGCAGGAAGGGCTCTTTATGTCTTAAAATTTGTTGATTTAAGATAACAAAAGATGCACATTAACAAACAGAAGATAAATGGGATGAAGCCATAGAAAAACTAGATTTGGGGCAAATAGAAACAAAACCAGTAAATAGTGTGCATTAGAATTGTTCCAAAGCACTTAAAGGCAAGTGTCATTTATGCACAAATGTCCTTGAGGAAGTCAAGCAGTTCAGTGAACAGAAGCAAATGAAAGTAAACCTTTCAGGAGCCTTGTCACCAGTGCCCCTGAGGAAGGGTGGGGATTGACCAAGCAGAAGTGGTGGTGAGAAGTGATTGATGCTGGAGCTCCCCACTCCCCACATTTCCAGTTCTTTGGAGCCTAATAACCCCGGACCACTTCCGCTAGTTAGTGGGTGAGGGGCTATCGCCAGCACTGAGAGCACTGACTGCTAGGGCGATTGGCTCCCAAGCCCAGCCGGACAGCTATCTGGCTGTGAAGTCGGAAAGCCCAAGAGAGTGGTAGGCCTTCACCAAAGTCTCTGGAAAGGAAGAGAGATTTCCTTTCCCTCACAGAAATCTCGCACCACCACCTTCTACCCGCGGTGGAGCTGTTCACCGCCTGGGGGCGCAGAAGCAACAGATGCTCCCTCCGGAATCTCCTTAGCTCGGCCCCAAACACGCTTCACTCGGTGTCCACCAGGTGCTAGGCTGCGTGTGTGTGGCTAGCTCTTCTCACCCCGGTTTCCCTTGCTTCTTGTAGAATTCAGGAAGCTCCCGACCCATCCCAGACCGAGAGAGCCATATCTCTCAGCACCCTACCTCCAGACCTGTGTAGGGTGGGTAGGTCGCAGCACCCGCACACCCTCCCCAACGCCCACCTCCAGTCGCCGACTGCCTGTGTGTGGATTCAAAGCGCATTCAAACCTCTCCCCAAACATCCACTCCGCCCCCGCGCGCCGCCTCTTCCGAGGCCTCTCCTATACCTGTTCTCTTGAAGCAGTGGGTGCGGATATCCACACGCACCCAGATCTCCGAAAGAGCCCACTCTTGTACCGAGGAGCTGTCTCCCAGCCAACTCAATTCTCCCAAGGCCCAAGGCACCAGCGTACGAAGACCCGACTCTCCATCGCTCACCTCCTCGCAGCCTCTCCGTTTCCCACCAATACCTTCAGTCGCCTCAGCCTGGGCGCCTGCGTTGGTTCCAACGTCAGGGACGCCGCTCCAAGTGTGGCGAATCTTGAGCCTGGGCCTGCTAAGGAAAAGCCCCCAGCGCCTGTCCCTTAAGGAACTGTTGTATCTGCTCAGTTGTCAGGCGCACTCAGACCTCAGAGCTAGGCGTGCGGTCTGAGTGCCCACTTCCCACCCAGCTCTGCTGGCTCGCCTGGGTTGCACTTCTCTGAAAGGGAGAAGTGGTGCGTTCCGGGAGTGCTACCTCCTTCCCACCTGCGCTCAAACTGCTCGGGCCCGGAGCGCACCCTTCCCCCGACTCAGTGAGAGCGCTTAGGCTTTCCCAAAATGCTTGCTTGGCATGACCAATATTCACTTTAGACCTTAATGACATTTCTCGTCTCGCACTTAGTCTCAGACCCGGGACCACCTACTTGGGGTGGGGGGTCTGATAATAATTGTTCACGATGGTTCGAGCCCTCCTTCAGACACTGTCATGTCTCTAACCCACAACCCAGTCGTGACAGGCATTGACTAACCCAGGAGGAGATGGCTCGCCAGAGCTTCCACCACCGGGCAAGGAGGGACTGGCTCCCCAGGTCCCTCCAGAGAGCCCACTCTCGGGGTTCCTTCCACTGACGGATCCAGGGCTTCAGGGAAGAGAGTCTTAAAGGAAGAAGGAGAGGATGCCAGGTTCTTACCGAGCTAGGATCCACTGGACTAGCTGGAGGGGAAGCTCTGGCCCTCTGGCCTCCGTTGACCGTGCGCATGCGTCCAGAGTGAGCCTTAGTTTTCTAGCTCTAGTAAGCGAGGTTCCTACTCCGCCCGCGCTGGCTCTCTGCCTCCCGCCCTTTTCTGCGTCTCTGGGTTTAAACTCCCGAGCTCTTCTTTCTTCCTCCTCCTTTCCCTTCTCTGAGTTCTCTCCGCCTCCTCGCTCGCTTTCCTAGAGCTGGGCATTCCCCAGGCTCGCCTCCTACTGGCGATGGCGCGCAGCACTCGGAGGCTGGGGGCACTTCCTAGTCCCAACGCAAGCCAGAGAGGCCCAGTCTAGGCTCCTCTCTTCCAGTTGCACCACCGAAAGTGTGTGCGACGCGGAGCGAGCTTTGAGGGTTCCTGAAAAGCCTGCTCCCTTTATTCCCTGGCCTTAGCTTGAGCGAGCCTATCCAGAGTGAGTGAATGAATGCTGGAACCTTGTGAATGAAGTGAGGCGGTAGGGATGGAGGTGGGGGACAGCGCAGGGATGCGGGAAGGGGGGTCGCGAGAGAAGCAGATGCTCTGTACCCTGGGTCGCGCCAGTGAACTGCTCGCCTCTGCAAGACAATTCCTGCTGACGCCACTGTCCCCGCTGCCCCCAGCGCCTCTGACCTCTGCCCCCAACTCACTCACTCGGTGCAGCTTCTAGCTCCAGTTCTCTCTCTAGATGGTGGTCCCACCTGGGCTGCGTCAGCCAGAGTCGGATGGCCCCACTTGGCGACTGAGATGGCAAGGTGGAGTGCCCTTGGCAGCCTCCTTTCCCTTAGGACTCAGAGGCGGAGGGAGGGGAAGCCCGGTGCGGCCGTGCCACCTGGCACCTCAATCTTGCGGACTCCTAGCGCCAGAGTGGCGGCGGCTGGCGGAGTAAGCCTTGGAGTGGGCCCCTGGGGCAGTGCGCCTGAGCTTGGAGAGCTAAACTGAAGCAGCAAAGTGACCTGACACAAAGATAACATCACGTCATTTCCCCCCTCTCCCGCAGAGAGGGCAGAGGAGTGGGAGTGCCAACCTGGCTGTGGGCGGTGGCGACACGCTGGGATGCTCAGGGAGGCTCCAGGGAGGAAGCTGCAACCACAGTTGGAAAAGAACCTCGGAGGCGTCAGAGGGCTTCCTCGGGCTTCTAGGAACTGAAGAAAGAGAGTGAACGGCTTGGGAGAAAGTAGCTTCTAGTGCCTCCGCGGATGTGAGAGTGTCAGGTAGCCCAGTGTGCCCAGCGTTGTGCTGATTGGGTTGGGTCAGTCGGAGTTAGAAAGAGTGGGCAAGGCTGGGGCCCCGGGAGGCCGAGGATAGGTTTGGTGGAGTCCCCAGTGCTCACGGACTCCGGCAAACTCTTTCCAGTACAGGCGCCCTCTTCTCTGGACTCTGGGTTTGGACTTGTCAGCTTCAGACGACGACCCCTTGGAGGCTGGCCTGGCAATGCCATTGAGGCCGCGAGTCGGAGCAGAAGGCGGAAGGTCACTGGAGAGAGCCAGGAGCCCGGCCAGGCGGGAAGCTGAGGGGAGAAGTCCCAGCGTCGCGGGCAAACCGTGGGAGGGGGTCGTCGCAGAAGACCCGAGAAGAATAGCATGAAGCTGCTGAGCAGGCTAGAAAGGTGGCGGAGCAGCGTTGGACTGCAGGAGAATCTGGGAGCTGTGCAGGGCAGACGACGGGAAGGGTATGGGAAAACGAGAGAAACAAACCCAGCACATCATTAGAATCGTGTCCAGTCACCTACCTGAGACCACATGCTGAAGCATTTTGAGAATTTACTTTGGGGGTGCAAGAGATGGTCGGTGAATGCAAAAGAAAAAGCATGAGGTTAGAGTCTCCCTTCACTTCTCTCCTTTAAAACTATGCTGTTTAACGCTGTGGTCCCTGGACCAGCAGCTGTTGCCAATACCCAATATCCAACCGCTCCATAGAAATGCAAAACTCGTGTCCCTAACCCCAGCCTAGTTCATCAGAATCTGCACGTTAACAACCCCGTGGTTCAACATGGCATGCCTGTGTAAGAAGGTTTATGTTCACATATTCATTTTTGCAATTCTTCCCCTTTCCTTCTGTCATCCAAATCCTTCTCGCCCTGTTCTTTTCCAATACACTACTACCTCCCCGAGGTAGTGATACATTTGGTTACCAGGTCCCACTGAGGTAGCTGTTAAGTGAGACATGGATGGCAGATGCATGTGGCTGAAGAATGCCAGACCCATCTTAAGCTGTTGGGGCGGGAGTGGGCGGGCAGGGGGGGGGGAGGCTGGCCAACTTGGCCTTAGTAGTTCAGTGGACTGGAGGAGACCAGGGTTCGGTTTTGTAAGCATTCCTACTGCAGGCCTCTTTTCTGAACTCTATGTGTACATCTTATTCTCAGAGTTCTTCCACTTTCTACAGATTCCTAGGAGACATTAAGAGGGTGAAAGTAAACATGCTTTCTCCCCCTCCCGCCCTCCCTCCGGAAAATTAAGAAAATATTACCCTTGGGCATGTTTAGTATAGTAGTCAGGAGCCCAGGGTCCTTGCTGAGTAGCTCAGGCTGGTCTTAAACTTTTCATTCTCTGACCTCAGCTTCCTGGGTTCAAGGATTACAGGTAAGTGCCGCCCCGCGCTTTAGTGCTGTTTGAAGGCCACTTACTTTAGGCTTCCATCTTTAAGTCCTTAGCTTCTTGGGCACTAACATTTAGTGTAGTTACAAACTGGAACCTAACTGCCAATCCAAACACTTCCCTCAAGCGAAACACAAAAACATTTCAATCTGTCTGTGAAAAAAAGAGTAATGGTTGCCAAGGAAAATGAAAGTGGAGGCGGGAAGCAACGGATAGAAATGATATTGTGTTGGGGCTCCGGTGGGGAGAGCGCCAGGGACAGCTGGGCTCAGATCCCAGGGGCAAGGCGCGGGAGCTCTCCAGGGTCCTGAAGGCGGGAGCGGCCGCGGGCACTCCCGGGCCTGGCTGGGTTCCCGGAGTGGGTAGTCACCCAGCCAGCCTGTTTTCTTTTGTCGGTGGAAGTCTTGTGGGAAGGGATTGTCGGAGACGGGTATGGGGGCAGGGAAACCTAGCAACCTATTCTCATTCATGAGGTCTTTTCTGGGAAGCCGCTGAGCCCTGTCTGATTTGTCTCTGTCGTTTGTATGCTCGGGAGTTGATCAGGGTTTGCATTTCTGTGTAAGTACATACAATGTTGCTTTCCTTCTAGAATTTTCAATCTCCAGGTTCACAGCCCCCAGCGCCTGCTTTCTGACATGGTGCATTTACTTTTGCAGATGGAACTATGAGCACTGGAGGTTTCTGGAGAAATGCCAACAGCTCACTTGTGGAGGGCAAGTGAGCCATTTGGAAAACTCAGACCTGCCACCTCAACCAGAGAGGATCACCTTGCCCTGGGAGGTGGCAGTGGAGGGGCTCTCTTCTTCTTCTTCTTCTTCTTCTTCTTCTTCTTCTTCTTCTTCTTCTTCTTCTTCTTCTTCTTCTTCTTCTTCTTCTTCTTCTTCTTCTTCTTCTCT
>LZPO01087486.1:37294-62400 GCA_001675575.1 Neotoma lepida | reverse complement strand
AAAATTATACAACCCCATGTCTTTTACTTTGAACCCCAGGCTTCTGATAAATCTCGCTCCCTTCCTTTTCTCCCTGATGTCTGGAGCACAGAAAAGGCACAATTCCTTTGAAAACAGANTGTTTCCACAACCAGTCCCAAGTGAACAAAGAACATCTCTTTATCACTGGGTCTGACTACGGTGGCAGCCAATAGGTTTCCAGGAGCCCCATCCTTCCTGTTCTTCCTATGACTCACCTTGGACCATAACTGGGCTAGAGCCCTGTCTCCTTCTTGAAGCCACCTCACATGCATAAGCACAGAGGCCCTCTAAGTGCTTCCNGGGAGCGGATGGTGATAGCATCCCTTGTAGGCAGGGGACCTGTAACCTCAGAATTACTAAGTAAGGGACCAATCGGATAACTTAGTAGGTAAGAATGCTTGCTGCTCTTCCGCAGGACTCAAGTTCAGTTACCAAACCCACATCCATTGCCTCTTCATCACCTATAATTCCAGCTAAAAGAGACCCATGTTACCCTTTTCCTGCCTCCTAGATCATCCCACACATACATTGAAGATGCACAATACAAACACAAAAAATAAAAATAAATACACCTATTTTTAACTTCCTGATTGAAAGTACAAGATGAAGTTTCCTTTGTAACAATGAGGGACTCTCATAANGGACATGTGATCTAAAACTATGTGACCCCTCCCAAAGAGTGGAGGATGTGGTGAGTGGCAGCATAAAGAGGATACCTCTCTTTTTTTCTTTTCTTTTCTTTTTTCTTTTTATCATCAGAAGCAAATTTAACATCCTATCCATTCCACAGTCTAACTTAGCAAATGAGGTCATCTGCATTCTGAAAAATCAAGAAATGACTGGATTTTACAGCCTGCGCCCCAGATTCCCAATACCACATACTGTTTTAACAAAAGACAAGAGAGAAAAAGAAGAGTGATCATCAAACAGGCTGAAATTTGGTACAAATAGCAAGCAGATGAACATAGCATGAGAATCCTCTGGGGTCCTGCTCCGAATGCTCCCAGAACTGGGCCTCCTTTTCCTTCTTCCCTGTGCCAGTGGAGAGCTCTGCTGACCCTGGGTCTTCCCAGTCAAAACACACCTGTCTTCAAAGAGCCATATGCTTGGAAGCAGAGTTCCTCCCTCGCTATAGCCAGGGGAGGGTCTGCACTGTGCATCTCTTCAGTTAAGTACACAAAGAGACCCAAAGCGTGGCAGGTGAGCATCCAGAAGCCTGTTCCGACAGCTTCCTCGAGCTCCTTTTCAGTCATTTTTAACACAGTTAAATGTAAGATCCTGAACATTAGGTGATAAAAAGAGGAACACTGGCCCCAGAGGTTGTTATTTTAGAGAGGTTTTTTCCTTTCTGGAACTGGCATAAAAACATGTTTCCCAGTAAAAGAGAATATGCTCAAATCAAAAAATGTGCCTTCTTAGAAAACTCTGATTGTGGGCAGAATATCCATTAATTCCGAATGAAGGAATAACCAACCATTCTCACCCTAGACTAAATACTATAGGGCATTTTATTTAGAAAAGGGAACATTCTTCACATTTCCCAGGGAGTGAAAAAGCAACTAAAAAGCATTACAAATGCTGTGTGGTTTCTTTCTAAATCAGCCCTTTAAGAGTAAGTACAATGGACAAGCCCTCTCAGTGTGCTTTTTTTCCCTGTGAGGAACGAATGAAGATCTCTGTGGTTAGTGATATTTTTAATTCAGCTCTGGACTTTCTCCAGGAAATCACTAATAATTACTAATTGTATTTTTGTAAGTTAATGAAAGGACACATTCTTTTTGTAGTGCTTCCCTCCACTTGAGTAATTAATGATGTTGCTTCTTGACATGACTGAATAAAGTGACAATACAGAGCATGCGTTNACTTAGAAGGCTTCTTTGTGTGGTCTTACAGAAATCAAGTGTAAAGTCTAGTCATGCAACTGTCTTAAAAGAAACTATTTATTCCTTCATCCCCTCCCCAATTTCTGCTGCTTTCATTTCTTATAGCACTAGTCAAAAGAGAGCCATTGACTGAAGTTGTTCTAAATGTAGATTTCCATTGATGGTGTACATAAACAACCGTATCTGCAAAAACTATATNAATAGAGTTTCCTTAGAAACTTATTGTATGAGATTTAATTCAATGACAGTAAAGCAACAGAAGTAGATTTTCTGATGCTATCAAGGCTCCCATGCTAACTTTGATAGCTCCTTCAAATTGGGAATTTGGATTTATTCAATACAATTTCCAGGTTGTTCTTGGGGTTGAATGGAAGTTTGTGACTTGGGGGAAGAACCTCCTAGCAATANCAAAGAAGAAAAACTGGAGTATTGCATTAGAGGAAGATGATTCCCCCTTCAGACTCTTTCAGTAACTAGGAGGGCATCATCATGGCAACCCCCAGCTAGACTCAGCTTACAAATGTTGCATGTTGCCAAGCAGCTTATAGTAAAGGCCGCTGCAGAAACTTGAATACAGTTAGAGACTGTATTGGTTTAGGAAAATGTCAGCAGTAGGTTCTCCTCTAGAATCTGTGACCTCTCCAGCTGTGGGTGCTTGGCTAGGTGTGCGGTATCAGGCATGAATTCCCGACTATTTAGCTGGCCTTCAGTCTGATTAGACAGCTGTTGGTTACCACCAAGACAAAAGCCCCACTATCGCACTGTTGGAGATTTCTCCTGAGCTGGTTGTTGTTGCAATTTATGGGCTTTACAGCTTTGTAGGACTATTGGTTGATTTCTTTCTTGGAACTTGCACAGCCTCTTCTGACATTACGAGTGCTCGTCCTCGGGGAGGCCTCCCGGTCAGCCTCATCTTGTTTCCTCCAAGTCCTATACCCAAACTGTGCAGTCTCTTCAGACACTGGATCTTATTATTTTGAGACTCTCTTGTCCTGTGACCAACAGCTTGAAGGGTGGTTTCCCATGCCTGGCACTGAGTTTTTGTTAGATAGTCTATGTCTCTTTTGGTGGGGGAGTTATCACCCCATGTGGCATAACTCCATTTAAACCACACACACACACACACACACACACACACACACACACACACGCACGCACGCACGCACGCACGCACGCACGCACTGCATTTTTAAGTGTTCTTATTAAATAATATGTTTTCCTATGGCAATATCAAGCATTCTTAGTGCTACGTCTTTCCCCTCCCTCACCCTCTCTCCTCCCTCTCCCGTTAAAGCTTGTCCCCCATTTCTCCTTNTCTCATTCATAGCGCTTGTGCTTCATTCTTTTCCTCCCTAGAGTTCCTTCTCCAGCACTCCCTGCCGTGGTCTCCTTCTGCTCTCCTGGCTGCTGTAGTTACATCAGGTCATATGCTCAAATTCAGAGATTGTGAGCCAGGATCTACAAATAAAAGCCAGTGTGTGGCATTTGTCTTTCTGGGTCTGTTTCCTCCCTCAGTGATCATTTCCCTTTTCATCACAGCAATATCCCACTAGTCTGGAGGTTGAGTTGATCTAGCTTAGTCCCATCACTACCTGGGACCACCCACAGTTCACAGTATTTCCTTCTTGACACCTTCAAGGAGCTATTTTTTTTTTTATCTGCACTGATTATCCCTTTTCTTAGCTAGTGTATTTTGTCAATCTTGCATCACTCCCACCCAACTCCTGGGACAATTCCAAGGAAGCGACTGTGACCATCTACCCATGAATCAGTCCATCTACTCATCCACCTGGCTCTAAAATACACATGCTTCTCAGTATCAGTGCAACCTCTATGAAGCCACATATTTTACAGGTGAGGTTTGGGGTTGCATGGATACTGAGGTAGCCCTCATGGGGGAAGAGACAGCCAAGAGAGAAATATTTCTGCCCAGAGATAGTCTAGGAAGAGGAAAGAAAAAGGAGCACCTTGCCGTTGTAAACAGCCTCTGGAATCCAGCTAGACATGAGTTCAAATCATGCTTTGTTGCTTCAAACTGGAAGACCTTTGCAAAGTCCTATCTGTCAAGTTCTTTGCAGCCTAACACCAGGCGCAGTATGCTTAATAAACAAAATATATTTACACTTAGGCTGGCAGCATGCAGAATGACTATTGATTAAAGATAAATCTTAGAAATAGACACAAGTTATCGTCATCATCATTTTTTTCTAATTCCCAATGTTCTCTGTNCTGAACAAAGTTTGTTAGAGCCTAAAGTATCCACTTACCGCCACATCTCCAAAATCCTGAGCCAGTGATCTCAGCAGCATGNCTGGGGGAAATGACTAATAAACAATCATGCACCTGCCAAGACTAGGGACAGGGAGGGTTTGCTCTGATAAAATGAACGTGTGCTCTGCTACTCTCTCATTTCACTAGGAATGTAAGAGTATCTAGCTGTTTCATGAGTAGGGCCACAGACCACCTGTTAACTTCTCTTAGTTACAAGCATCTTCTCATCCCCTATGAGATTACTCCCAAGGATGATGCACATGGAGCCAGTGCCTTAGCTTTTGAGCCCTTTTCTGAGCTCACACAACCTGTTGATAAAGATCCTAACAGTCTGACAACTGATGTCCAGAACTATACTAGTTTACAATGTGTCCCTTCCCTGAAACCTTTAAAATAACATCAGCAGCAACAGCCTCTACAGTCTTAAAAGGCCACAGCAGGAGGCTAGACAGAAACAGATATTCCAANGGATAGCATGCAGCCCTGGGAATTCCAAGTGGGGAGAAACTCCATTTCTCTAAGAATCCTCATTGTTCTTGGTCTGTGGAAATGTGTTTCAAATAATTTTTTGAATTAGCAACTGTTAAGTAGCTTTCAAGAATTCAACCATCATGACAAATCTTACTTGTGGTTTGGAACCTTAGCCAAGAAACATTAACAGCAGAATGGACAAAAACACACAAGATGCCTGGCTCTTCCAGCCCACAGCCAATGTTAATGCACTTATGTTTGATACACACTTTAGTTAAGGCAGTAAACAAACTTCACAGCCCAAGAATAATTTTGGATTATTTATTTCAANGAACACATTCCCACTGGGTTCCTACTGATTGTGAATTAATTTCACTCACATATTTCCCAAGGGGAATGTCTTATGAAATTATCATATGCAAATAGTTTGCAGCTTATTTCTCCTTTTATTTATTTATTTTTTTAATGTGAACCAGTTATGTTATGGAGCTTCTCCTGTGGCACACCAAAACTTGCCATTCTGCCATGAGACCCCAAATAAAGAATTCTGTTCTTGGGATTAGGTTGTAGTCTTATAAATTAGTGACTGTTTTTTTTTTTCTCCTTTCAAAATCTGAGAACCCAGAAGTATGAAGGTTTGTTCTTTGCATATTCATGTTTGCTTAGTGACTCAGACAGGTATGGGAGGGGGGTATCACCATGTGGAATAAATTGTGGTATTGTTAGTCTGAACATGCAAAGTTATTCTATGATACCTAATTTCAATCTGTTATGCCTAATTAAAGCAGTGATAAAATGAGAAATAGAGAATCTGAATTTTAAATAAATTTAAAAATATATGAGGATTTTTAGAGAACTTAATGGTGCAAAAATTCCAAGTACAACAAATCATCATGTTTAAAGACTGCCGGAGCCTTCAGTGGTGTGTGTGACTGACAGACGGCCCCCCCTCAGCCAAGCAGTCTCACCATGGACCAAGGAGGTACTCTGTCTTAAAGGCAGCAAACAGGACTGTTCATCCATAGTAGATAGATCTCACACTGTATCTTCAGGGGCTTGGAAAGTCCAGGATGTANTCAGCTCCAAGTTCAAATGTAATATCTAAATACTCAAAAGTTTCATGGCAGACACATCTGTTTCCATCACATTCCAATTACAGCNTGTCAAGGCTATCTAAACTCTCACAACAACAGCCATAAAAAAGATAGGCCTAGGGTTATTCATGGCTGAAATGAGAGACGATTTTACTTGTCAACGTATTTCCACAAGTAAAATATCAAGTATGAAGAGTGCTACTTACCAAGGTGCTGAGAGATCTAACTCATTAGTCATCAAAAAACATCTCGGTATAATATTGAGTTTTGTTTCTGGGGATAGCCTAGAGAAACTCCAAATTGCGTGCTTAAATATATGGTGTCACCCATTGAATCTCTACGTAGTCTTCATAGGTCAATCATGCTGTGACCTACATCAGTTTCACAACTATTAGCCATTGTCCTTAAGGCACATAGTGTCTTAATTTGACTTAAGCTAAAATACATAACAAACAAAGNTGTCTGCTAAAGATAAAGGGCACCAAGACAGGCAAGTTGGCTCAGTGCTTGCTCCTTAGCCTGATGACCTGAGTTCTAAACTTAGGACCCCCAGGTGAAAGGAGAGAACCATCTCCTGCAAGTTTTCATCCCCTGACCTCCGCATATACACAAGATAAATAAATATCATTTAAAATGAAAGACAGGGGCTCCAATTCACTATCGTCTGCTATCTCNCNGATGGTAGAAATGACTAAGCAGTCAGTGCTGAGGTCCTCAGTTTATTAGCTGCTCAGTCAATTTTGGCCTAAGTCCTTTGTTCAACTTGGCACTACAAAAGGATTCTATTTTCTCAAACTTAGAATAAACATGGCTCAGAATCAGATATATAGATTTACCACCCCCACACCCATGCCACCACTAGGGAAGTGACAAGACAGAGTGGAGATGAGGGGATGAATTTCCAGGAAAGAGGCCTTTCCTCTTGAGAAGGTGCGGCCACTTGGAGTCCTAAGCAGTAGGAGAATTGGCCACCAGNCTAGCTGGAGTAATTAAGGCAACTAGCTAATTAGAGGCTTTTGAAGCCTGAGTGGATGGAGGAAAAGAGCAATAAAGGTGAGGCAAGCCAAAATGCCAGAGCGTTCTGACAAATTGCCTGCCTGCAGCAGAGAGGCATGAAGCTCGGCCAGAGAATCGAAACTGGAAGANTTCAGACACCGAGAAGGATGCAGAATTACTGCTGTGTGGAGGGGAGCAAGGAGGCTGGCCATGCGAGATTTAGCCTCAACTGCTGACTGGCTTTAAATACGGTGCTTGAGTGTGCTCTCCTCTTTGTTCATTATGCTACTGGAATAGATTGTTTTGAGGTATTAGCTTCTTAAATGAAAACCAACCAACAAAACACCCAAAACAATAACTGCCATGAATGGTCCCTGACTTCCCTCTGATACTCCAGCCTTACAATGCTACAAGAATGAATCNGATTCAATGGAAACCATGCTTGGAGTTTTGAATTTGTACCATTTCCTGGGCTACTAATAGGTGGGACANTGCCACCTCCNATGCTGTGCAATGGCAGCAAGCCACAGCTTTCACAGCTTAGACAATTGTGAGGGGAAACAGCCAACACTCTGTAATACACTGCATTGTTAAGCTGGTATATGAGGNAGGATAAGTGGGCTAAATGCAATTTGGGGTTACAACAGGTTTATGAGGATACAACCTCTCATAACTCATTGAGCATAGGTATGTAGTTGCTCACATAAGTGAGGTGCCATCATTCGCTTAAAGCCTGATCTGAAACATAGAAACGAGAGGGAAATGCTTAGCCTCACTCAGGTTATGACTTCATCTTCTTGGAATAGAAGATTATGCCTCACACATTCCTTTCAGAGACGATCCTCAGTCATTCTGAGTTGGTACCATTCTCCTGGGATATAGATGTCTGCTGGAATTGGGTCAGACCTTAGCCCACAGCTCTATTATCTCTCCATCTCAAACCACAAAGAAGTTACATGCTAAACTCAAGAACTTTTACTTCCTTCTATGAAAATATTGCAAACTCCCATCCTTGGTACAACTTGCTACATGGACCTATTGTGNTCTACCAAGCATGCTGGAAACCCTACACAGCCCTGTGACATGGATAACAAATAAAAGTCATTTTAGCCTGTTTTCATATACATGATTCAGATTAGAAAAGACAGTGTTAGCCTTAAATTCCCCCAAAGGAAGCCAGAAGTTAAGACTGGAGCCATCAATATGCCTCAGACATATGGTGATAGAAATCTAAACACCAACAAACAAACAAACACAAACAAAAGGTTATTGGCTAGGAGTGGTGGTGTATATCTTTATCCCAGCTCTTGGGAGGGAGAAGCAGGTAGAGCCCCGTGAGTTTAAGGGGCAATCTGGTCTACATAGCAAGTTGTAAGCCATAGTAAAACCCAGTCTCAAAAACAATTGTTGAAAGTATTTTTGTCATTAAAAGTCAGAAAGCCAGGTATGACAGCACAGACCTATAATCCCAGAATTTTGGAAACTATAGCAATAGGATCATGAGTTTGTCCCAACCTGAGCTTAAATTGAGAAAGAAAAATGAAAGAGGGAGGGTTGGGCGTTTAACTCACCAGTACAGTGTTTGNCTAGCACATGCAAGACTCCACNTTTCATCACCAGGACTGGAAAATGTGGAAAATAACCTAAATGTCTATCAGTAAGACAATAGTTAATTAAATTATAAAGACTCTATGTTCGGAGTTGCATATACTTTGTAATAAATTGTAAGAGAAATATACATAGCAGATATAGGAAAAACCCCTAACACANACAGTTAAATAAAAAACAAATGATAAAACACACACTGTGTGCTCACATTTTTCTAAATAATTAAAATTGAGATCATCAAAATTAATTATTGCAGACATGACTATGCATTCTTAAGTGCACTTTAGAAATAGTCTGAAAGAATGTTACTTATAGCTGGGTATCTCTGAGGCAAAAATGAGANGGCAGAACAGTGACAGAAGACTTTGTTTTTGTTCTGTTGCTAGAGAGGCTTAAAAAAACAGCATGGGCTGGAGAGATGGCTCAGTTAGTAAGTGCACCTGTTACCCTTGCAGAGGAACAAGGTTCAGTACCTAGCACCCACATGGTGATTCATAATCATCCATTACTCCAGTTCCAGAGGATCCAATACTCCCTTCTGACTTCTGCAGGCTCCAGACATGCACAGGTACACATACATATATGAGGAAAACACTCACATATATAACATAAAATAAATAAATCTAGGGAAAAAACAATNAACATGCATTATTCTATATTGCTTACTTATATCAAAAGNAAAGCTTATTGGCAGCTGTTAAATAGTTCCTTATCTGTGGTATCCTAATTCTTCTGTCTTGCCCCACCCCATTTGCTCTCTTACTTTCCAAATTTACATGATTTCTGTCCTATAGCTATATCAAGTCTTATTCAATAGCCTACACTTACCTTTAACTTTAAAGTACTTAGTAGAATTCTAGTACTGTATGACTGAGGCCAACAAAAGAGTAATAGATTTATAGCAAAGTGTAGGTATGCTAGTTTTCTAAGGCTACCAAAAGACAATGCAACAGACTGAGCAGCCGAAACAACAGAAATCTGTTCTCTCTGCATTTGAGGCTAGAAGTCCATCCATGATTAAGCTGTTACACAGTTGGTCTCCTCGGAGGCCTCCATCCTTTCTTACAGATGAATGTGACTGTCTCCTGTGTGTCCTTGCATGTCCTTTCTCTCGGGATACACGTTGGATGGCCTCTTTCTTCTTCCCAGTTTCTTCTTCTTATGGTGGCACCGGGCTGATTGGACTAGGGTCCATCCTGATGGTTTCAGTTTAACTTAACTGCCTCCTTAAGGGTTGTCTAAATACAACCATACAATCACGTTCTGAGATAGAAGGAGTTAAGGTTTTAAGTTGTAAGTTTGGATAAGCCAAAATTCAACCATGGCAATAAGCTTGAGGTATACATTTTCTTTAAAGGGTTTCACGCTCGCCAGAAGAAACCATAGAAATCTGTACCTGGTTAAGCACAGGTCCGCATTGTTAATGAAGAATCCATGGATTGGTGAGATGGCTCAATAGGTAAAGGCACTTGCCACCCAGGAGCCACATGGTGGAAGGAGAAAACTCATTCCTGAAAGTTGTCCTCTGAAGCCATCCCTCTGCCATGTTTTTTTCAGTCTGCAGACATACAAGCATGAAACCACAAATAAATAAATGTAATAATTACAAATAAAAAACAAAACAAAGCAGAAGTTTCCATGTCACCTACAGGCTACTCCAGAGAAGAGGGCACACACAGAAGCCAAGCACCTAGCAGTACCCCTCACTCACACAGCTAATTCTCAAGGGAGACGACTCTCAATAGCACAGTGGAAAGGGGCGGGCTTTCGNGTGAATCTCTGTTCTACCACTTACCACTGTTGTCTAAGATCCAGTTTCCTACCCCAACTCAGGGTCAGGGTTGGCTCCTTGATTTGTAGAGCCCAGTGCAAAGTAAATGGGGAGCATGGGCCAGGACAATGAAGTCAAATCTCCAGCCCACTCAAGTGAGCAAGCTTTGAGAAACCTTAAGCTCTGCCCTGTGACAAGCATGACATATGATTCAGAGCTGTGAAAATGGCCCCAGCCAGTCATTGCGATCACACTTAAAGTGCTTCCGGCTTTCTCCTTACTACTTGCTACTACTTGCTAATAGCCACATTGTGCGGAGGGGGNGGTGGTGGTCCATGCTGAAGNACCAGCTGCTCTTCCAGAGGACTTAAGTTCAATTCCCAGCACTCATTTGGCAGCTCATAACTGTAACTACAGTGCCAGGAAGTTCAATGGCTTCTTCTGACCTCTACAGGTACCAGGTATACATATGGTGCACAGATATATATGCAGGCAAAACATGCACATACAAGAAAATAATAATAATAATAAATAAAACTATTTTTAAATTTCAAGACAGCAACTGCAATATGTTAGATCCCAAGTAAAGGCCCTTCAGGGCACAGTATTGTGACACTGTGGATNAGGGTCTTCTTGATTATTTTAGGGGGAAAAATCTAGTCCAACACAAACAAAATGTTTAATAATAATTAACCAGAAAAACCTTAGATAAAAATTAACAAGATAGTCAGGTATATAAATTCAGTTTTGTGATTCTAGAGCATTGGATGATGTTTAAGTATTTGAACACTAAGACTTTATTAAGTTATCACTTAGGAAAAAGTGTTAATTTAGCATACCAACTTTATGTAAAGACATATGCACAGGTACAGACTTGATGAGGACTTGGGAACATGAAAATAGGTTGGTTTTCTATGGTGGCAAGGTTATGGAAGAATGAGTCCTTTCTGCCNCTCATTAGCACCCAATATTTAGGAAATACATAAAACAAAATGNTTCTAGTTGTATGGCATTTACTGTAGTCTCAAGTAAGGTATTTTAAGAACTCTGGTTCCAAGAGGAAGGCTATATTTTCTCTGTTAGAATTGTTCAACTAAAAAGCACAAGAACAGCAATATTTTTCTACAAACAGATTTCTTAATATCCTTTAATTCATCCCTCTTGTGTATGTGTATGTGTTGTGCTTGAGTACATGGGTGTTTGTATGTGTGTGCACATGTGTGCAAATATTCAAGTACATGGGTGTGCTGTGGAAGCTAGAGGTTGGTTTGGGGTCTCTGATTGCTCTACACCTTGTATTATTGAGGCAGGGTCTTTTGCTTGAATCCAGAAGTAACCAATTCATCTAGTCTAACTAGGCAGCTTGCTCTGGTGATCTGTGTCCAACCTTGAATGCTGGAATTACAGATAGGCTGCCCTGTCAGACCAGCATTTACATGGGTTCTGGGGTTCTGAATCCATGCTTGCATGCCAAGTGCTTACCCACTGAGCTACCTCTCTAGTTCCCAACTCAATCATTTTCTAAAATTGAAAACTTCCCTGTTCTTTTTTTTTTTTTCCTGTTAATTTCTTAAAAGGCCTAAAAATCTTACGGTNGTCAACACCTCCTTAAAACTTGGCAAAGATGAGGTTAGAACTTTGGCCTCTCAGGTTCAATATTTGAATTTTCTATAAATTTTATTCATAACCCCCATGTACCTGGGGATGGAGTCTCAGGAATTTCTTCCTAGAGTTTACTTCCTGATAAAAGACCATAAACAAGTCTTGGTGCTGCACTCTAAGTCTGTGTTTNGACACCATAACAGGAACATTTTTCTATAGAATTGTTTAGGTAATAATTTGTTTAGATAAGGGCCAGCCATCTGTAAATATCCCTGAACTAATTTACCATAGGTTACTTTGTTTTGTTATTTCAGTCACCAGGATTAAAGAGGCAGGATTTCTTCTAAGTTAAAAAAAAAGTTATTTGTAGATTGTGATTCCTTTAGCTTATGCTTTCTTATGGTCTCTGCTCCTGTGAAGCTCCTGGCATCTCTCTCTTTCTTAAAAAAAAAAAAACTCACAAGAAACTAACATCTGGAGTCAATTGATTAGATTTTAGCAACTTCCATTGCAATATGCAATATGCAATAATTGTCCACCTCAGTTTGTGCTGCATGGCTGATAAAACAGGGGTGTCTTATTCTCATCCTTAAATTTCTCTTTCATTTCTTCTTCTTTTCTCTGGTAGCAAAATCCTTCGAATAGATAGAAGTCTACATCCAGAATGCATCTTGTACGATGTCCAAGATTGCCTAAAACAATGAATGCCCTCGAGCAATGTGAATCAAGCAGACGGGATTATTTCATTAGCCAGCTTGCTTCTCTGTGGAGCAGACTGATTTGTCTTGAGCACTTTCATCCATGCATGAAAAAGAAACAAAACAACATAAGCTCTGTTCACGTATGTTTCCTTGTTTAAATCTGCTCACTGTTTTTTACTGGTGCATCCTCCCTTTGCTTCAATCCACCCACCTGTTCAGGGCATCACAAAACCTGCTTGCTTCTCCAAATCTAGAGGCGTGTCACCTCTTCTGTTCTCTCAGCTCTTCCTGATGCTGTATTTGTTCCAATAGCTTACTTGCTTTCATGAACTCTCATAAGACATCTAAACCACGCAGGCTATGCTGTAGGACTTGAAAGTTGATACAAGGTACTCAAAAAAGGCAAAATAAAAATCTTGGCCTGTCAACATTTGCAGAATATCTGATCATCCGAGTTTCCGAATATCTGCAGCCAGATGCTTCTAATCATAAACTCGAGGACAGTTTGCCAGCACAATTACATCCTTAATTTCAGTGCTAGTTGTGAACTGTTGTACCTATAAAAAACACTCCTGTTGATGCTTTCTGCATTGGATTCTGGTCCATTTGAGAATTTAAACTCAAATATATCATCCTATTAGTATTGCTGACATTTATCCCTACCCCCAAACCTTCAATTCCATTTCTATGTGAATTTAACACAGCTGCAGATGCTGCTTAACACAAGGGAACAATTTTCTGATTCATTCCTTTAAGACCCTGAGGGAAAGAGAGAGCAAGATGCACCAAGGTAATACTGCATTGCTAAACATTAACTTTAGCTAAGGCAAGAATGGATATCCAGTGCTTGGACATGTGAACCAGGCCCCACATACAGTTCCCATCCTAGTCACAATGTGGAAACACTTTTAAAACTCAGGTTGAAACAATGGTTATAAAGAACATAGACTTAAAGGATGATTATTTTCATGTTTTTTTTTTCTGTTGTTCTTTCAATTCTATAGAGAAAGGATGTAACAGGAAATGTAGTGTGGTCACTGTCCCCACTCCATGCACACCACTCCACAAAAGGTATTCTTTTTCCTAGATGAGAAGGCATGTGATAACACAAAAGCCTTGGGTTTTGTTAGTGCAGGGTATGGTGGGC
Organism: Neotoma lepida; assembly: GCA_001675575.1. Taxonomy (NCBI): domain Eukaryota; kingdom Metazoa; phylum Chordata; class Mammalia; order Rodentia; family Cricetidae; genus Neotoma; species Neotoma lepida. The sequence goes on along the minus strand of LZPO01087486.1, from coordinate 48,835 downwards.
CTTCTAGCTGAACAATACATACACTTATTTAGTACCTAGAAACAGAATGGAGGGGGAAACTAATTAGCATATTCCTTACATCACCAATGGAAATTTTTTTATTTGCCCTTAGGATTCACATTGCTNTTCTGCTNAACACTGTTAAATATGACAAGGTCAGTAACCCTGTTTTTGTAAGAATGCATGCTAACAAACTGGGGCCTCACACACATTGTCATTGTTTAACAGGGTCAGCCGAATTAACTGAGAGCATTATGCGTGTGCAGTGCTGAGAAGACCCCATCAGCAGTCACATATAATGTTAGTCATATTAGCATACATAGTAGAGCAACAGATGTCCAGGCTGTAAGCAAGTCAGACTAACACAGAGATTCTGCAAACAAAGCCGAACCGTTGGAAGGATTTGAGTCATGGTACAGAGACTGGGAGGCCAAAGTTCTAACTTCACCTTTGCCAAATCTTAACTGAAGGTCACTTCCCAGAGCAATAGGATGGATGATAAGCCTAAGCCAGGTGACATCAAAAGCCCCTTGATGCTGGAAAGCTGTGATTCTAAGGCAATCTATAGTNCTAATGCATTGCCAGCATGAACTTCAATGGTAACTGATTTTAATGTGGTGTTTCTGCTGTGGGTCTATTTTTACTCCTTTTCCTTAACAAAGAGGTGGGAGGTGAACATGGGTCAATTACAACAAGTCTGGTTACCTAAAGTGCCCTATGTTCAGAAAGTCAGAAATCTGTAGACACTAATACAGTAGTGACGGACAGGCGTCCCTCAGTCTCCCAATCATCAGCACTATAATTGAGTCTACTTATCATATCCTGAGAAAGTCTGTATAGAATTCCATGGGAGCTTATTATTCCTTTCATAAGTCCAGTAAAATAAACATTATTAAAGCCATATTTTTAAATCAAGAAATAGAGTCATCCCAATTAAGACAATGTTAGGAAACAAAACCCTNAACAACAATTGGGCTTTTGATATTTACTTTGCTAAGAATTACTTATTTTCTATCATCAAGCAAAAACAACTTATAAACATCAAATACTATTAATACCATTATGAGACAGAATGTTAGCATTGCTTAGAAAGAAGAAAACTCAGCATTCTATAAATGTGGGGAAAAACAGTCTTTTGGTGGAAGGAGGAAAAACAAAGATAAGTGAAGAAATTATTTAATGGAAAAGTGCTATAAAGTATTGGAGATTGGCATGTAAATAAAATAAAAATATGAGGAATGGAGTGTTGCTTTTAAATCCATTTTAGTGTAAATAGACCTCTTAGAATACAATTTATTTTTAATGCAAATTGTTCTAATGTGATAGAATAAATTTCTTTTACATATCATATTGCTTAAACTCTGTCTTCTTAACNTTAATTTTCTATATTAAATCATAAATGTTTATAATGGGTCTTTTAAATGTCTGATACAGAGCTATTATTCTATGGCAAAATATTTCTCAGATGAACAACATTATTTTAAATAAATATCTTAAAGTGAGCACAGTTGTTGGAGCCCCCTCGACATTCACAGCATCTAGATATGTGCCTCTTCCCTGCGGGTGCTCCTCGAGGGAATTTTTGNCTGCTGATGCAAACCTTAGTAAGCAATGCATTTGTTTGGTTAAGACTTTTAGCTTTGACCTCCAGCTTTAAACCCTTGTCCTTTATTAATCACATGTTTCCTGAATCAAAGAGAATATTTTTGGAGCAGGAAAATTGTTCTGGGACCGAAGGAGTGTTATATACCAAACAGACATGCCCAGATGACAAATAACCCCTGCGTGATAGCCAGGGTTCATCCAGCTGGTCGGCCTTATAGTATGTGATTGATGGTGTTGATGTTCTAAATAGGCCTAAGATGTGCCAAGTGTAAGAGCCATAACAAAGTCCTTCAGATTTGTACTGTGGCTAGAAGGAGGAAGCAAGAAGGCATGTTCCCAGCACATGGCAATTCTAAAAATGGTGTCATGATTATAAGTAACCTTGCAGGGTTTGTCTGCTTTCTCTCGAAGTTAAACAAAAACTATTTGCTGGTCAGGAATGGATAGGGTCACATGAGGTCTGTCTGAACTTTATGATTACTAAAATGTTTCTCTGTAACTGGACACCTGCTGAAGCTAGAAGAACATTGGATTCCANGGAAAGGTCCACACACTGGCTTTTTCTTTGCCTTTGTGGCTTCTTAGATTATAGAAAAGGTTATTTTCTGCCAAAAAAAAAAAAAAGTGGTGTCATGACAATGTACTGAGACCGTTGAAGTAAAAGAATCCTTTACAATGATTTCACCTCCCTTNTCTCTCTTTCCACTTAAGAGGATGCCTTTTTGATCAAGGACATTTACAAAATTCATGTTTTAAAGGTATTTATAATAAGTCTTTAAAGGCCAATAATATATTAAAAAGCTAATCTCATATGTGATCTTTTCAACAATAGTAATTGTTGAAATTACTTAAGGATTAAGTATTCTTAATGAAATAAGTGCAATTCAGTATTCTTAAATGAATGTTAAGTATAACTCATAGGAAGTTTGTCTGCTAACTCATCAAAGTTCATATCCTTACGTTCAGATAGCCGTTAATGTGTGAATCCTCATAGCACTGAGATGGTCGATCCTGGTAAGCTAGCCCTCACACCCCATCTTCTCTGTACATTCCTTTCACTAAAATAGTTCCAATTTGAAGTGTTAAGGAACAGCTCTGTGAAACTTATCCTCGGAATTGATGCAAGCATGTTCCAGACAAGTTCCATCCATACACTTCGAGGAACTTCTTTTTAGCATTAGTAGCTGAACGCATTATCCTTCTTTAATACAGCCACACCCACCATAACAATCCTGAGGCAATGGAACTGATGACGTATTTGTCTTCACACAGACTGCCAAAAAGCATGAAACTTAATGCGAAACCCATAGTTCCCAAAGACAGAGCCCAACACTTGCCCNCTTTGGCTGCTGGCTCATGTGGGATTCATTTATTTTTTCTTGTCTCTTCCACCTCTTCCTCCTTCTTCTCTTTTTTCATTCTGTTTCTTATTAAATTGTATTGTCTAGCTGTAACTACCTTTAAGANCCTCAAATCATCTAAAAACAATAGGAAAACATTCATTAGAATTTAGTTTCTTGTAAAAACCCATTTTTTCTTATGTCAGAGGACTATTAATAAGAACATTAATAAAATGCAAGTCATGTTGAATGAACATGAACACTACCATGGTTTAATGTGATGGAATGTTTAAGAACAGAATTGTTGGGCCAGAAAGATGGCTTGATGCGCATGTACAGGTGCTTGCTGGGCCAGCCTGGGGACCCAAGTTCAATCCCCAGAAACCACATAAAGGTGGAAAGAGAGAACTGATATCACAAACTTTTGTTCTATGACTTCTGCATGCACTGTGTCATGTATACCCACACATAGACATATCATGAGTGCACATGTATTACACACTAGTAATAATAATTAATAAAAATCCCTTTAGAAGAAAAGAATTATCAACTAATCAGATCCTATTAGGGCCTTTAATACCATCGATAGTGTTAGATTTTAACATTCTGGAAAGCTAGTTGGATTCTGTCTTAACTATTATTATAATATTCAGGATGTTATGAATGCATATAACTACCTAAAAGCCTAAATTTGATAAATACTATACAAGAATAAAGAACAACACATCATGATACCCTCCTTACATGTTGGTAAGTTATAGCAACTGTGCTTATCACATTGGCAAAAATGTTAAGTAGACTAGGTAAATTCCAGGAATTTGTGATGAGAGTCAAAGTCAATTAGTTTTGGAGAGATCTCGAAGGATACTTGAGAATGGGCATAGAATCACTTAACTTGGCAGGATCTACTTGGATATGTTTTAGTTATTGTTTCTAATATAATAGTGTAGCTAAGTCTTTAGCCCACAAGTTAGATGACAGTCTCTTGGAGAAACATCAACAGTTCTTCACTTCAAAAGCTACAAGTAGAAACTTCAATGAGGAATGTTTCAATGGTAGAAAACACAGAACAGAAAATTTTCTCTCCATTGTAGTTTTAGAAACCACAACATTACAGTAGTTTAGGGTTTTGATTTATTTTGGTACCTTGCTGGTTTTTCTGCCATGATCGTAGTTGTGTGTCAAAGTGTTTCATGCTTCCCAGTTAGCTTTTACTGCATCACACCAAACATAGGAGGGATTTATGTCCTTATATNGAGTGAGCAAATACATAAATGAATGTACACATTTAGATACGCTTTTGTCTATTACATAGCGAATGTGAAGAAAAGCCGAGAATAAGGCCTGTATTCATATAACTCAAGAGAATTGGCTCTGGCCACTGTCTGTGTAAGAGGTGCAGCCAATAAATGTCTATTTGACGGCGTAAATACATCAGTAAGGCCAACCAAATAATTCTCTTCCATGCTCTACACTGATTGGAAAAAATTTACATCAAAACTATTCTCAAATTATTTTTGATACAAAAAAAATGAAAATAAAGAATCAAGAACCCCATGCCTTTCTTTACTTATAAATGTTCCTGCTGGCACTATTATGAGTTTAGTCATGGTTTTTCATGGCTTAACTCATAGCTTCCCAATGCATAAGCTTTTCCACTTCAACATGTCAGAATTTTGACTGCCACGATCTGAGTCTGCCCAGTTCCAGCTTTGATTCCAACAGTAGATGACTTTGTCATGAGGGTGGCAAGTTCGCATCCTAGGTCTTGAGAACTTTACGTTGTGTGCCATCCTAACAGGGTTATGAATAACATATTCAAGCACTTGACTTCAATCCAGATTCTGAGCCTCCCAGAGCTCTTGGCTGCCAAGGAAGTGGTGATGCTCTTAGCTCCATGTGGTTAAGGGAGATCTGAGATCTGAGGTCTCTTTTCTTCTGGGGCTTGCTGATCTTTCTTTCTTTCTTTCTTTCTTTCTTTCTTTCTTTCTTTCTTTCTTTCTTTCTTTCTTTCTTTCTTTCCTTTTTTTTTAATCGGGGCTCTTGTGACTGCTGGTGGGTTTTCTACCATTGAATCTGTAGTTGCCCAAACTTCCCTTGAAGCAAGGATTATCTATTAATAGAATGCTAAAGGATGTTTGCTTCTTCCAAACTTCCTGAGGAAGAAAAAAAAATCCTACCCCTAGTTACATAACAGAGTGGGAAGGCCTGTTCTATTTGTTGCCTTGTTTTCTCTGGGCAATACTATATCCAGCTCCTTCTATGTGCTTCCCATGCAAAACAGAAGTTGGTGGTTCCTAGAACAAAACTAGAACACCGTAAATGCACATTCAGCCTCACCATCGTAGATATGATGTTCTTCTTGAACAAGATTGATGACGCAGGAAGTTCTAGCAGGGAGAGCAAGAGCACAGCAGCAGCCCAGCTCTGACTTCATTGTATTTGTTTTACTCAGTGGTGAGTGAACAGTTTCTGGTCACTTGCTTATAGCTCCCCCATGGTAACAANGAGACTGTCCGTGCCATATTTCAGGTCATTCCCTCAAACGTCCTGCTCTGCTCCCCAGCTCTTACCCTTCTGTTTGTTGTCACTTGCAGTTCCAGTGAATGTACACTGTTCCCCTTGAGTTCTTTCCCTAGAGACTCTCTATTGCTATTCCGAAGGCTCTAAACTCCTATTCTGTCTGTCAGAAATGGTTACTACATAGTATTAACGTCTTGATTGTTATCTAGTAATTGAAAGTTGCCTGCTGTGCACAAGATTCCGCTAGCCTGGAACCCGACTGGACACAGCATTCTGCCAGCCGCCTGCTGAGAACAACCATGCACTGAGATACAGGGTGAACTTGTCACCCAACAGGCATTTGCCCGGCTCTGATTTCTGGGATTCAGGATGTGTCTTTTAAAGGCTCTTCAGCCAACGGCAAATCTTGCCTTCCCTCATCNACTTGTTTGGATTCAGGAGATAGCACTCGGCACAAAGAGACACATTTCCTAATAACATTTTATTCTTTTCTGTCAACCACTCTCTCTTTAAGCCCCTGCATGTGGTATGCTGGCTCCGGGTCCCCTAACTATATACCCTGAGCCTGGATGCTCACATTTTTGTGTCCCTTGTCCACCATTATCACTCTAGAGAGGTTTTTCTTTGTAATCTTGGTCAGCTTTACTGACTCATCCTTTGTGGTCGTCTGTATTGATAGCTTCTCCTTTCTAAAGCATCCTGGAGGGTTTTCAAAACCTTTTGATTCTTAGCTTTTCTTTTGTGATTTTCTTATGGTTCCATTCTGCCCTTGTTTAGCTATTTCTGATCTGATTGACAAGTCAGTCAGGATCATTTCTTTAATGCATTTGTTGCTCAGTTTCTAGAGTTTACTTCTGCAATTTCACTGTGGTTTACTCGTCTTCCCCAACTTTCCCTACCATGGAAACTGCCACTGATGATTAGTGTTGCTTTCCCACAATGCTTTCACAGAGGCAACAGGGCTTGAGAACTCTTTTTGCCTTACCTATGTGATTTTACAAGGATTTCTCTTCTGTATCGTGAACAGACTGCTCCTGTCCTTCGTGGACGCCCTCAGTGTATGTGGTTTTCATGCTGTTTTACTTCCTCTTGCTCTCTTACCTTTATTTTAGTTTATACATAGTTTGTACCTTTTAGTTTTTATACACACACACACACACACACACACACACACACACACACACCTATAGTTTGGTTTCGTTACCTTTCATAAACACATTTGTTTCTCTAGCATAGGCAAAGTATCAGGAACACTTTGAAATAGTTACTAAGTACACCCACTCCCTCTGTAAATGCAATGCAGCCCTTAAAAACTGGCAGAGAAATTTAGCACAGATCTGAAAGGAAGATGAGCCAGCACAGGACTAAAACAAGAGAGGCAAACTAGAATGCAAATCTCATCTTCAAAAGAGAGACAAGGAAAATGAGGAACAAGGAACGAGTCCCTGGTTTCATAATTAGGTAAGCCTTCAGAATGCAGATTCGCTAAAGGATTCAACAAGACCCCAGTGAAAACCATGCTTTCTAGAAGGAGAAGAAAGAATCTTAAGAATATCTGAATGAATATAAGAATATGGCTACACAGAAAATAATTTCTCATCTACAATAATCACTTCAAGATTACACGGGTTACAGAAAACGTAAAGGGACTTTAATATCCAAAGTCCAGAAGAAGACTACTAGATTCATGATCCACTCAGTTAGTCACTTCCACTATACCAATATATACTGACAAACTCATTTGTACTAGTATGTGAGTACGCTTGCCTCTTGACTTCACTGCCTTGCCTTCTGGAACTCTTTCTACAATTTAAAGTCAACTTCTTGGATGATGAGGTATTTTCCTCCCTCGACACTGTACTTTTTATCAACATAAGGCCTATTCGTTCAAATGGGTTGTTTTGACTTGAGCCAAACATATATATGTTTCATCTCATATGTGTGTGGAATATGCAACACTGTATGTTTAGTTTCTAATCTTGCTGATATAATTGTGGAGAAATGATTTTTTTGTCCTGGAGTCTAGAAGAGAATTGTTTTCAAANATCTTATCTTTTGTGATTTCCCATTAATACCTCATAAAAAAGCCTTGTGTTAGCTGGGTGGTGGTATATGCCTTTAATCCCAGAACTTGGGAGGCAGAGGCAGGAGGATCTCTGTGATTTCAAGTCCAGCCTGGTCTACAGAGCTAGTTCCAAAACATCTAGGTTTGATACACAGAGAAACCCTGTCTTGAAAAATCAAAAACAAACAAACAAACAAAACTCCCTTCATGTTTACCATTCTTGCATATGTTAAAGAACTTGTTCTTCATTTCCACTTTTTCCCTTTCAAGTGAATATGCACAACATGCTGTACCTTTTCTCAGAAACTCCTTACAAACCCTTTGCCAGCTTGCTGTTTCCTCTTAACATGCTGTAGTTTAACCTACACAGAGTGTATAGCTCTTATCCAAAATATTTGTGATAATATATGTTTTAGAATCTGGATTTGTTTTTTTTTTAGATTTTGAAATCTTTACACACATAGTGAGATACATCTTAAGGATGGAATCTAAGTTTAAAAATAAAGGTTATGTTTCATAAATACCTGATGCACACAGCATGAAGGTAATTTTATACGGTATTTTTAATGTAATCATGTTGTAACTACAGCCAAGGAAATGAGGTTGGGTGTGGAATTTTTCCCTCATGGCATCATGCTGGTGCTTTAAAAGTTTCAGTTATGAAGCATTTTTTTTTAGTTGTTTTTCCCCTGGAGATGTTCTACATGCATTTAAAAAGGCCAGTTGCCACATTCTGCTTCATTAACTAGTTCCAAGAACAGCACAGGAGGAATTCTGTGTTCACTCAACCTCTGTTGCTCACTCTGCACTTTCTGAATCTTTCTAGCGCTGTCTGGAGTCCCTTGTGTCCTACAGGAGCCCCCTGCTCTGCCCACCATTCCAAGGTCTCTCTCGTTACACCCAATCCCACAGTACAAGGATCTCCTTTAACAGGGCATTGCTTTACTATGGCGTTAGGAGGCCTTTTGTAGCTCTTTAATGCTGGATAATTTAGTGACCTTTCAACCAGAAATGAGCATGGTGTATATTAAGAGAGAGCTTTGCAATTGGAGCTTTAAGCAAAAGACTTTTCGACCTGTGGATAGTCGTGTTTGGTTGACATTGTCTCAGAAGTGAATATGAACTCACTCCCTGCTATCAAACTCTGATTAATAAAGACAGTCATTCCTGTCTTTACTACTGAGTCCTGGTTTCTCATAGAAACTTCTAAACATTTATTGAAGTCATACCTGGTTTGTCCATTTGCAAGGGGAAAGATAAGATTAATAAAATTGAAAAACATTAGAGAATATCCATATTTCCTTTTTGAAAATAAAAATAGTCAGACATGGTGGCCCACACTTACCATTGCAGTGAAGAGCCTAGTGTGATTTTGAAGGAGAGTAGTGATTTTGAATCGAGCCTGGGCTACCTCGAAGGTTTTAATGTAGTGAGCCCTTGACTCAAAAACTCTAACAAGTAAGTAATGCTAAATATAGATATGGATTCTAGATAATTGTGAGTTAGAGAAGTCAGAGGAAATGTAATATTCTTTTATGCACATGTAACCAATAGTAAAACTAGAATTTTTAGAAAGAAAATAAAAGAATAAAAAAGTTCTATAACTATTAAACTGCTAAATTATTTTCAAGGCAATATATATTATAAACAATAATATTATTAAATTCAATTTTTTTGAAGCTTTGTGTAAAATCATTCATTTTCAATCTCAAAGGAGCATAGCACAGCTAGCCATGTGTGAACCAAGCTTTGCATGTTTTCACCTTGGGAATTTATGTCCCATATCATTTTACTAATTATTTTTATCTATAATGGCACTTGATTTAAATTGGTGGTGATTGTGCAGATGGTGATGCTATGAAAACTCTCTACAAACCTTCCTACTATAGGAATTAAGAGACTGACATGGATCTGTAAACCCCAATGTAGCAATCCTTTTGAAGGAAGGAAGAGTAGTAACACAAAACACACAGAGAAATAATAGCATACATTCTGACACTTTTAGAAATGGCTTATATCCAGGCACTTACAAGGCTATTGATGCCCCTCCTAAAATCCCATCAGCTGCTGCTGTATGAGTCTTAGAAGGGTTTGTCTGTACTGAGTCCATAGAAGCTTGACTTTGGCAAAAGAAAAAATAGATTATTTTTGGTATAAGTAGGTCTGATCACTACTCTAAGCCTTCTCCATGCCCAAAAAGATGATTTTTCTTCAGCTCTTTCTTGAACTGAAATCAAAGCTTAGCTTTTGATAATTTTTAGAATTCCTTTGACTAGCCCGGTGGTGGTGGTGCATGCCTTTAATTCCGGCACTTTAATCCCAGAGGCAGAGGCAGGTGGATCTCTGTGAGTTTGAGGCCAGCTGGTCTAAGAACGAGTTCCAGAATGTCCAGGGCTACACAGAGAAACCCTGTCTTGAAAAACCAAAAAAAAAAAAAATCCCTCTGACTAAGGATCTTGGNGAACTAAACACAGACTAGGCTGCACATGTGTAACATGCACTTTCCAGCATTACATTTGACCATAGACTTTCCTGTTAGGAGTTGACTAATGTAATACATTGTATCCATCTTTGCCCTTCTCTTGAATTCATGTAAATTTTTCTTCATTAATAATGATGCTACACTTTGAAGATATAGCTGGGCTACTTCATTTTGGGAGCATTTCCCAAAAATGGCAAAGCTCTCTGTTACTCATACTTTTCATTGTTGTGATTAAAACCTGAGATAAACCATTTAAACAAATATTTATCAGGGCTCACAGCTTCAGAGATTTCATTCCATAGGTTTGGCTCTGTTGTCTCTGAGCTGTGGTACTGAACATCATGGTAGGGAACATGTAGTAGAGCAAAGCAACTCACCTCGAGAGAAAGCAGAGAGAGCAGAAAGAACATTGCATGTCTCTCCAGGGAATGTCCCCAATGACTAATTTCATCTAGGTAGATCCTGCCTCCTAACTTTCATTATCTCTCAATGAAGCCAAAATATTATGACTCCATCAAGGGATCAGTCCATTGATTAAATTAGACATGGCGGCACACGCCTTTAATCCCAGCACTCGGGAGGCAGAGGCAGGCAGATCTCTGTGAGTTCGAGGCCAGCCTGGTCTACAGAGTGAGTTCCAGGACAGCCAGGACAGTTTCACAGAGAAATCCTGTCTTGAAAAACAAATAAACAAATAAATAAAAATTAGGGCCCTCTGAATCCAATCACTTCCTAAAAGCCCATCAGCTGGTACACAAGTTCCCAGGATATGATGATCTTGTGGGAGACATTGCATATTATTTATTTATATTTGTGTGTGTGTGTGTGTGTGTGCACATATGCATCTGGGTGCCTACAGAGGCCAGAGGCTGGTACTGGATACATATGAGGGAGTAGATTTACAGGCAGTTGTAAGCTGCCCAGTGTGGATGCTGAGAGTTGAACTTCAGTCCTGTGCAGCAGCAGCACCCACGNTCAGCCACTGAGCCACCTCTCCAGCCCCTGACACTTACACTAAACATTCATGTTCTCTATAGCAATTACTTGATCTAATTCCTTACACTTTCGTTTCAGATTTTCACTTTTGCACTCCACTTNCTATAGAAATAAAGAGTGCTACACCTAAGGAGGAGACACAAACCACTGCTCTATAATCAATTAGTCAAAATGAAGATGAAAATACTAAAACTGGATAATTTATAAACAACAGAAATTTGCTTCTGACCAAGATGGTCCTGGCAGCTGGGACGTCTAAGATCAAGGGGTAGCTATCATGTGGTGTCTGGTGCTGGCCCAGGTTCTGTTTCCACAACAGCACTGAAGGAAGGAAATGGTCCTCACATGCTGGAAGGAGAGAAGGCAGAAAAGGCACCTGGTAACTTACGGCATTTTTATGAAATCACGAAGACCACTCTTGAGGATTCTATGCTGGTATCTCCATCTCCTACATTGACATCTCTTAACACCATCATGTTGCTTCAACATGTGGACATGGTCAGACCAAAGCACTGTGAATCATGTTTCCT
>LZPO01087486.1:0-35943 GCA_001675575.1 Neotoma lepida | reverse complement strand
TAAGTTTTGCCTCAAAAATGCCGACTCAGCATACATACATATATATATATACACACACACACACACACACACATATATATATATATATATATAATCAAATACACACATATATGAATGTATATACAATGAAAACTAGACTCAAAGAACTTGGCAATCTCAGAAAAGGAAAGATACTGATAACGTGAAAATGAAGATTGATCTCATTTAAGGCAAGTGCTTTCCATGCCGGCAGGGGTTTTCTGTCCCAGAAAAATGATATTGCAATATCAGCAACCCACGAAGCTCATACTGCTGTAATGAGTTTGCAGAGGATTCACTGAAGTTAGCAAAATAAAAATATTAGCTTCATCCTGCCAACATCGAATGCAAACACAGTGAGTTCCATGTCTCACTTTCATATTTGACCTTGAACACAGTTTTTTCAAGTGTTTGCCCTCTATTTTGTCAAAGGACAAAAAGATCTCCTAGGTCAAGTTCAAGTCCTAAAATAGGATTCCACTTTTCTTTAGTCATGAGCCAGGGAGCATTTCACGTGCTAAAACCTCAGTTCAGACAGGGAATTCTTTGGTTGGATAACAAGAGCTCAGCTCTCTTCAACTGCTGCTCCCAAAGCCGAGCATCATCTAACTAAAGAAACATGGAAACCGATTACTCTCTTCAAATTTCAAATCATCTCACTTTAATGAATTTTTATTTTGCCAAGATAAAAACAGTGTAATTTTAGTTTTGTTCCTTTGGAACTAAAGTAAATTTCAGTCAAGGTTAAACCGTAGACCTTAGTTTTGTTGCTGAATTGGAGTGTGTGCTGGATAGTTTACGTCAACTTGACACAAGCTAAAGTCATCTGAGAGGAGGGAACCTCAATAAAATGCCTCTCTAAGATCTGGCTGTAGGTAGCCTATAGGCCATTTTCTTAATTAGTGATTGATGGGGGAGGGCTTGGCCCATGGTGGGTGATTCCATCTCTGGGCTGGTGGTCCTGGGTTCTGTAAGAGATCCCATGAGGAGAAAACCAGTAAGCAGCACCCCTCCATGGCCTCTGCATCAGCTCCTGCCACCAAGTTACCACCCTGCTTGAGTTCCTATCCTGATTTCTTGATGAATGTGGATATGTAAGCCAAATAAACCCTTTCCATCCCAACTTGGTTTTTGGTCATGGTGTTTCATTGAAGCAATAGAAAATCTTACTAAGACAAGTTGGTACCAGGAGTTGGGTATTGCTGTGACAAACTTGCCCACGTTGTTTTGGGGAGAATTATGGAAGGACTTTGGAACTTTTTGCAAGAAGAGCCATTGAGTTCAATGCTTGGTGAGCTATAGGAACTTGGAAGGTAAGAATGTTGAGGGCAATGTGGAATATGGAGGCCTGGCTTGTGAAGTTTCAGAGGGAATTTTAAAGACTTTAGTGGGACTACTTGTTATTTTGAGTTAAGATTCTGTGGTTCTGGTTAGTTGGGGCTGAAGACTCAGCTGTGATTAACAAGAGACCAGAACTACTAAAGTGAAACCTTTGCTTTGCTGGGATACTCAATGCTAGCGCTGAGAAATTAGTGGTAATTAAGAAGAGGCCAGCATCGTAGAGGTGAAATCTTCTGAGAAGTGTTTCCTGAGAGTCAGCACAAATAAGCGGTGTTCCAGAGGCAGCCAAGGTTGTACCTCATGCTGGCAGCCAAACTTGGTAGGATAAGAGTCACCCAGATGGTACCAGGTTTGAAAGCATTAAGGAGTCATGGGGAGCAGCTGAGGCTTGGCACTGTGAGAGGCCAGGAGAGCCTATTTGTAAATGTGCAGTCCATTTGCACCAAAAGACCTCAGCATTTCAGAGATGCCAGGACCATGATATGCCCACCAAGAACAGCAGCAGCAGCAGGAGCCAACAGGAGCCTAGAAGATAAGCTGTGTGTGTTGCAGAAGGCAGGGCCACGCCGGAGAAGTGACCCAAGGCCCTTGGAGGAGTCCAGAAGATCGTAAGTAAATCCCAGATAATTGGAGATTGAGTTATATACACTGTTACAGTTTGGTTTTGCTTTGTTCAGATAGTGACTATGCCATGGTCTTCCCTCTTGAAGAAAGTACTTAGCCTAATGTTGATTTTTACAGGAGTTCACAACTGAAAGACTTTGAACTTTTAGAAGAGAATTTGTATTTTTAAAGGGATTAGCTGTTTTAAAGAGACTGGACTTTTAGTGTGTTTGAATTTGTAAGACTGAGGACTTTTAAAATTATTTATGCTGGGCGTGGTGGCACATGCCTTTAATCCCAGCAATCAGGAGGCAGAGGCAGGTGGATCTCTGTGTTCGAGGCCAGCCTGGTCTACAAAGAGAGTTCCAGGACAGCCAGGACTTTACACAGAAAAACTCTGTCTCAAAAAACAAAACAAAACAAAACAAAAGTTTTTATGTTTTTAATGTGAGATCTTGGAGATGGATTTTAGGAAAGGTTGTGGCTTAATGATGATGTGTTTGTGTGTCAAGTTGACAAAGAGTCAATTGTGCTGGATAGTTTTATGTCAACACAAGCTAAGTCATCTGAGAGGAGGGAACTTTAAATAAGAAAATGCCTCCATAAGATCTGGCTATAGGCAAGCCTGTGGGGACATTTTTCTTAATTAGTGATTGATGGGGAAGGGCTCAGCCAATTGTGTGTAGTGCCAGCCCTGGGCTGGTGGTCCTGGGTTCTATAAGCAGGCAGGTTGAGCAAGCCAGAAAGCAACACTCCTCTATGACTATCAGCTCCTGCTTCCAGGTTCCTGCCATGTTTGAGTTCCTGTCCTGACTTCCTTCAATGACAACAATAATGTGGAAGTATAAGCCAAATAAACCCTTTCCTCCCTAACTTGCTTTTTTGGTCATGGTATTTCATCACAGCAATAGAAACTCTAACTAAGACAGAATGGGTTTGCTTTGTTTTGTTTGGTTTAGTTTTTCTAGACAGGTTTCTCTGTGTAGCCTTGGCTGTCTTGGAACTTGCTTTGTAGATCAGGCTGGCCTGGAACTCATAGAAATCTGCCTACCTCTGCCTCCTGAACACTGGGATTAAAGGAGTGCACCACCATTCCCAGCAAGACAGGGTGTTTTTTTTTTAAAGTAGATTTTCTAATGGAAATATTGATTCAAACATAACTACCGTTAGAACTAGGATAAATTATCCTAGATTTTTTTAAGAATTCATAAAGCAAAGTGGGTGCTTATATAGTTATTAGCATAAAGAGGTCATGATAAAGTTAAACAAGGATATTACATGTTAAACACATTAGAGAATATCATCAAGTTGGAAAACTGCAGTTATTTTTTCAATATGTGACTAACAGATGCCATGTTTTTAAAACATAAATCCAATCAAAGGAGTCACAATAACAATAAACAAAATGACCAAAACTAAGGCAAACCCTGGCACACAGCTTGTTCTAGTGTGGTCCTGTGGCCTTTCCTTCACTACAGGCATCAGCAGTGTTATAGTCCCACCCAAGACCTGTCCCCTAAGATTTGTCTTCCAAAAGAAATGTCCTCCACTCTGGGAATGTCAGATAAATGCTCAGCTAGTGGTGAATGCCCAGCAATCTGCTCCCAGCCTCTCACTCTGGCAACATCTAAGACCTACCGGGACCTCTGACAAGTTCTATGTCATCATCCACAGAGATTTGTGTTTTGTTTCAACCAGAAAGAACTGGGATGCATTTGAGACCAGAAAGAAATCATGATGGCTCACATAGCTGCCAGGGGATGCAGTAATACAAATAAGAGTGGGCTTTGTAGTTCGTAGGCTACAGAGGGAAAGAAAGCTTTCACTCTTATCTTTTCCTAAATGGACATCCTATTAAACTGTCCTCTAAATTTGTATCTCCTATCTATAGATTAACAGCAATCAGACCTCAGCAGAAATGTTTCTTTGTGCAGTGAACAGCAGTTAATGCAGAAATTCAAAACTGGTCAAAGTGCAGAGAACGAGTGTCATTGGAGTGCTAGGTCATGCATGGGACATCTATAGAATACTCACTTCCCAAGGATCAGAGGCCACTGTGGAAGAGAGGGTGAAAACATTTTAAGATCCAGAAGTCAGGAAGAACCAAAATAAAACAATGTGTTCTGAACATGACAGCATGCCAGGACTGCTGCACACATGAAGTCATAGCAATGGTACCAGACCTGTATGTAGTCCAGCCAATCAAAATTCCTAGATGGTGTTGGGGGGGGGAGGTGCTCATAAGCCTTCACCCCTAGATAAGGAGCTATTGACAGTTAATGATATCAAGGGAATAGAAAGTCAGCTTTTTAAGGTTATGGCCCCTGTTAGGTTGACCGTGCTTCAGTGGATAGCCCAACACCCTTGAGTATACAGGTAGCAAACCTGAACAGGGTGGATTTTTAAAAAGGGGGGGTAAGAAGTTGGGAAGGAGTGAAGGTATACCAAGGATCAGGCAGGAGTCAGTAGGAGGAGTCAGGGGAAAAGGAGTAGAGGGTGAATATGATCAAAATACATTATATGTGTGAAATTCTCAAAGAATTAATAAAATATTATATATTTATATTATATATAAAAAATAAAATTTTAACATTAAAACCTTTTTAAGAACATAATACTAGAAAAGAATAGATATGAGACATAGAACAAGATGTATGGCTAGGCACAACATTGCTTTATGGTTTGTACTAGAAGAAATTCTCATTTATGCATTAAATATATCAAGAACACATATCATATATATAGCACTATGCCAGATATCAAGGTTCCAAAAGTGCAGTTACAGTATACCTATCCTCAGGGGATTTTCAATCCAGTGAGGTCTAAGACACTCAAACTAGCCATGAGTACAAGTAGAAATGAGAGTCATATATCTTTGTTGACAGGTAATAGGATAGTGTTACCCAGGATACCCAAGAAATGACAAGAGTTCTGACGTGAAACCTAGATGGCCCCAGGAAACTATTGAGTAAGACATTTGGGGAAGATGCAGAATAGAAGGTACAATCATAGAGACAAGTTGCAAAAAGGCAAGTCACTGACCTTGGTGGAAGCTAATGATATTGAGAGACTGTCAGGAAATGAAACTGACCCATTAGGCAGGAATGGCGATCAGTAGTGTGGTCTGATAAAGCTACCCCATTCTCACTAATGGATGATAAAATAGAGTCATGACATAGCAAAGGCCCATCAAGTTGGGAAAACTTACCATATGTCTTCATCCATTTACTTAGTCAAGAAATCTTTTATGTTCTTCTAAATCGTGTCCATGTTACAAACTGCTTTAGAGACATGTTTTCATAGCTGGTACAAATGCAAGTTTTAACCATGCTGATACAGTTTCCCTGGAATTCATACATTGAAACCTAATCTCTAATGGAAGAATGTTAAGAAGTGAGTCATTTGCCTGGCAGTTAGAATCTTTCTGGGAGAGGACTAATAAAGCCTATATACCCTTCATATAATCACAGAACACCGAAGCTGACATCTATAGGGAATGGGCCCTCGAAGGACACTCACCCTATAGGATCCCTGATCTTAAACTTCTCTATCTCAGAAGTGTGAGCAACAAATTTCTGTTGCTTATGCATTACCTAATCAAAGGTATTGTGTTACAGCAGCTCAGATGGACAGACACCAGTGTCAATGGACATGAGGTGAAATCCCTAGAGATCTCTCACTTGTTAAACATGTAATAAATGATGATGGCTACCATACTCCAGGACTTTACTACTCTAAGAAGCAAAAACTTAAATCCTAATGTATGAATAATAAATGTTATTCCAATTGTCCTATTTTCTAATATATCTTAAATACGTTTGTACCAGATATTTATGAATATCTATCTGCTACTTAATCTACCTGCTGTTTGTTGGTTTGTTTTTTGTTTGTTGGTTTGTTTTTACTTCCAATTATGGTTTATTTATGGCAAAGTTGATTAAGGCTGTGGAAATTTAACACTTGGAAGACTAGTGTTCTTCTGAACAATTACTTACCCATAAGAATTTGTGACCATATTACCTACATGCTAATCCCACAAAGAAAGGGTAATTTTAGAATGTGCATGTAGGGAAAAACAATAAATACAGATCAGAATGGTCTCAAGATATCTATGTGCTTTAAATTCATATGAAACAAGAAATAGAAAAGTAAAAAGTACCACTTCTTCATCCTTTAAATATATATATATGTATGTATGGACACACACACACAAAGAAGAAAAAATCAATAGACTACTCTCAATTAGAGTCAGTGAAAATAAAGTTCTGGGTTAACACAGTGAGTTAAAAAAATAATAAAAGTTGCTTGCCGAGGTGTCATGACCCCATCTTATTGTTGAGTTCAGCTTTTTCCATTCTAAATCCCTATTTTCTGTTTATAACTTTCTCCAAAATGTTCCTTTTGACCTTCGAGTCTGATATTTCTCTTGCCTGGTCTCAATCCAAAGGCGAATTTATTCGCAATTTGAACTAAATCTCTTCAGTTATTTCAGTTACTTGAGTTTGAAGAAAATACCTGCTTTGTGCTTTCAGAAATTGTTCAGATTTTTTTCCATGTTCAAATAGCTTAAAAATGACTTTGTTTTGAAGCTGTAGGACTGGCATGGCTATACTGCAGATTCAATTCAAAAAGAATTGGTTAAGAAATTTGGATTGAAAACCAGAAATGATGAGTCTCCATCACGTGTAGGTACATACAAGCAAATTCTTACCGCTCTCCACTCTCTTGTATCTGTTTGTAACAGTGGTCACAGGGGGATTGGAAGGAACTCAAAGGTCAAATTGTACCCCTCCCCAAAAGCCGTGAAAATGCATCTTTAATTTTTTTTTAGGTTATTTGAAATACAACTTTATTCTGATTCTAAACAAAAAGCATGGGAATGACAGCAACAAACAGGATTTCCCCACTGACTTGAGTGTGATGTGACTGTAGCAGTCTCATTTTTGAAATTCAGGAAGGAAACAACTGACCAAAGAACCTTACAACAATGTGTAAATGATTGGTCATTTCTAATGGGCACCAGAATTAGTAGCATGGCACTGGAGGAACACGATGTGTTGAGCATTTTACACCACTCAATAATGGGCATCCAACGATGCTTCCTGGCTTTCTTTGGGAAATGTTCCATGTGATTTTGTGGTTCATAATTAGAAGAGGGGAGAACAGGGCTGTCTGGAGCTGCAGAGGAAATGTAAGGAGAGTTTTCAGAGTGTTAGGGCAAAGGGATTCCTAGGAAACATTGCTAAAGTCTGTGTCTGCTCTTCAAGGAACTATCAGACGTAAATAAAGAACGTGATACTAGGGGAACTTTTAAATCTCAGACCATTTTTTTTTTTATTGTTACAGTGATAGAAAGTGGTTTATATAGTCACAGATTTTTATCAACATTTATCTGATGACTACTGTGAGGTCACACATTAGTCACCTTTATGCTTTTTGCCTTGACGATATGAATCTTTAACTGTATAAAACCTGCAATTGTACCCACTTGTACACTTGAGGAACTGAAAGGTGTTTAAAGGGTTAAAAGAGGTGCTGTGGACTCAAGAATAACAGCTACTGAGCCTCAAGCTAGGATTTAGAGCCAAGGAGTGGCTTGTTAATTGCTGGATTTAAAGAGCTGTAATAAAGGGCTAGGGAAAGAAAGGAAACCTTCCTTTCTCTTTTGTCAAATCAGCTCTTCAAGTTAATAAAATCAGAATTTCAACTGACCCCTCACTTCTTTCTTTATTTTTTTGGCATAGAATTATGACTATTTTGTTAGTTAAACATATTATTTTTATATGATTGTTATAATTTATTTATTTTGAGAGTATAATTTAATTACAACGTATCTCCAAACCCTCCTATGTACCCTCAATCGCCTTCAAATCCATGGCCTCTCCTTTGTACTAATTGTTATTGACTGTGCGTGTATATGCATACATATTCCCAATATAACCTGTTCAGTCTGTATAATGTTACTTGGATGCATATTTTCAGAGCTGTCCATTGGGCAATGGACAACCAATTGGTGTGTTCTTTCTTGGGGAAGGCCACTTCTCCCATTCCCAGCTTTACTCAGTTATTACCTATAATTCTTTGTGTAGAGTTGAAGCCTCATGGGATTTTTCCCAACCAGTTTGACATGTTTGTTTGAGTTGTCCTTGTTCAAGTCACCTTTGTTCAGTCATGATGGTGAGAACTTAAGGGTGTAGCTTCTGATATTACTAGGAGACACAATCTCACAACAAACTCCCTGATCNCCTGGTTCTTATGGTCTTTCTGCCCTCTCTTCTGCCATGTTTCCTGAGCCTCAGGTATAGCAGTGCTTTGTATATGAATCCACTGGGACTGGGCTCCACTACTCTCCAATTTGATGGGTTGTTTTCTGTAATGGTCTCCATCTGTTCTCGACAGGAGTTTCCTTGATGAGGCATCAAGAATTAACTTATCTGTGGGTACAAGGATAAATGTTTATAAATTGTTGTGGTGGTTTGAATAAAAATAAGTCCCATAGGCACATAGATTTTAATGCTTGGTCACCAGGGAGTGGCATTATTAAGAGGTATGGCCTTGTTGGAGTAGGTATGGCCTTGATGGAGGAAGTATGTCACCGGGGATGGGCTTTGGGGTTTCCAGTGTTCAAACCAGGCCCAATATCTCTCCCTCTTTCTCTATTCCTGATGTCTGGATACAGCCAAACTGGATACAGAACTCTCAACTACTTCTCCAGCACCATGTCTGCCTGCTTGTCACCATGCTTCCTGCCGTAATAACAATGGACTAAACCTCTGAACCTGTAAGCAAGCCCCGATTAAATACTTTCCTTTATGCAATGGTCATGGTGTCTCTTCATAGCAATAGGACATTAACTAAGATAATTGTTAGGGATTGTGCTGGTTTAGTAAATTAGTGGTTGTAGTTTCCCCTCAATAGCCATGATTTCACTAGCACTGAGCAGTTAGCTAGGTCTCCAGTACCAATCATAGCATCCTTCTTGCTGAGTGAGTCTTAAGTCCAACTAGAAAGCTGTTGGTTACTACCAACATATATGCATGCCACTACTGTACCCTTAGGGTTATCATGCCATGCTGGCCATTGATGTGGTTCAAAGGCTTCATACCTGGATGGAATTACTGTTTGCTTCCCTCTTTTGGAAGCTTACATGGCATCCTCTGGTACCATGAAAGCTAGTCCTCGGGGAGGGCATATTAAGGTCAGTTCNAGCTCAGGAGTCTCTAAGACCTTGTTTCTGAAGTGCATGGTGTCTTCAGCAATAGGGACTTAATTTTCCGCATCTAGGTGGGGTGGGGGCAGGGTAGTAGCTAAAGGCAACAGCAATAGGCTGTGTGTTTTAGGAGTCCCTTATATAGCCCTGGCCAACAACTCAAAAGAATGTTTCTCATATCTTGTATTGGGGTTTTTGTTGGGGGTCTTTGACTCTTGGAGGAAGCACCATCAGTCCAGATAGGAAAAGTATATGGAAACATATATATGTATACTCAGGGTTATATGTATTATATATAGGCTTGAGGGGTTTTGGTTTTCATTTGATTTGGTTTGTTATAGTTTGGTTTGGGGTTTGGTTTTTGGTAAATAGTTAATTGTATGATTACTTGTGGCTTTTTCAGACATCCTTATTGTTATTTTACCAATCCCTTTCTTTCTGTATTTAACTCCTTCTGCCTTCCCTAAGGGGCTCTGCCCAAACATCCCTAATTTTTATGAGGGTATGTATTCTCTATTGTTGGGGTGCTGAATATTGGTATACCACATCACTAATAGCCTTTGGTAATATTTAGAAGTACTATGAGAGCCATCCACTGCATTCCCTATGATGGAGAAAGGAAACCTATATAAAATTAGGTTACCTGCTGTACTTGAAGTGGAGACCTTCCCTGTAACTGATAACCTTGTAACTGGCAGAGCAGTTCATGGGTAANCCACCAAGACCAAGTAAATCCAGAGGCAAATTTAAATGTTTCTCCTTTATCAGTAGCTGAAAATTCCTTTTATTAAAAGTTGGGAAGTAAGACAGATGGGAATGGAAGGAGAAAGGGACTTGTAATCAAAGAAATCAATTCACAGGATGATGTCAGTAGTAAACTATAAACAAAATTGCCAAATTTCTGATTTATACATGGTCTGCTATATGTAAGCCCAATTCTAATCACCTTTGCATTCATAACAGTATCTTGGACATGGGCCTATTGGCACAGGTGATTACTGAGTTAAAGAATGAGTGTGGCCAGCCAGAGAAATCCCCCCTCTGTGTGTGTGTGTGTGTGTGTGTGTGTGTGTGTGTGTGTGTGTGTGTGATTCTTAGTTAACCATAAATACCTCCATGCAAGGGACAGTTAAATTCTTCTAGTCTCTGGGAGTCTCAGGAGCTCAGTAATCACTTCTTTTGTATTATTGTGCATAACTTCTTTGGCATCATTCTTGGATTACAGTGTCCTGCCATAGTAAAACATTACTTGTTGAGAGCATATTAATAAATGACTTCTTAAATACCACCTGAATTTCTTGAAGCCCACTTTGTATCGTTCACGGTTTCTGCTGAAATCACCATTGTTACTCTTCTCTCCCTATTGTGCTGTGTGCTGGGTTCAGGCTCCCAGGCACACTTTACTCACTAATTGATGCTCAGTACATTTTTGTATAAGAGCCAGTTTTATATCTAGAAAGCTGGTACAAATCTTCCTATCAAATATCTGTATGACTGCTGGGAGGTGGTAGAGCACACCTTTAATCCCAGCACTTGGCAGGCAGAGGAAGGTGGATCTCTGTGAGTTCAAGGCCAGCCTGGGCTACAGAGTGAGTAGACCTAATGGACCCTCTAGACAGTCCTGGACAGCCAGGGCTACACAGAGAAACTTTGTCTCAAAAAAGCAAATATATATATATATATGTGTGTGTGTGTGTGTGTGTGTGTGTGTGTGTGTGTTTATGTGTGTCCTATGGAAAGTATGTCTGTGTTTCTTCTTGTGTAAAATGGTAATAACAATAATAGCTATTCATCCTCTCCTATCCTTACTCATTTTCGCTTATCGTCTTGTGGATTATGTCTTCATGACACTGAAAATATCCTTGCCCTGACACATCCCCTTGCCTGTCGCCATGGCCACCTACAAGCTAGTGCTGATCTGGCACAGGGAAAGCACCTGGACCCTTGAGAACTGCTTCCGAGGCCGGTATGAGGCCGATCTGAACCCGGCGGGCCCTGCGGAGGCGAATGACAGCAGCGTTGCGAGATGCTGNCTATGAATTTGACATCTGCTTCACCTCCATGTAGAAGAGGGCAATCTGGACCCACTAGACAGTCCTGGATGCCACTGACCAGATGTGGCTGCCGATAGTCAGGACCTGGTGCCTCAGTGAGCGACACAATGGGGGTCTGACTGCTCTCAATAAAGCAGAAATTGCTGCTAAGCATGGTGAGGCGCAGGTAAAGGTCTGGAGGTGATCTTACGATGTCCCACCGTCTCTAATGGAGCCTGACCATCCATTCNACAGCAACATCAGCAAGGATCGCAGGTACGCAGACCTTACTGAGGACCAGCTACCCTCCTGTGAGAGCCTGAAGGACTCTATTGCCAGAGCACTGCCCTTCTGCAGTGAAGAAATTGTTCCCCAGACCAAGGAGGGGGAAAGAGTCCTGATTGTGGTCCATGGCAACAGCCTTTGAGGCATCATCAAGCATCTAGAGGGTCTCTCAGAAGAGGCCATAATGGAGCTGAACCTGCTAACTGACATCCCCATTGTCAATGAACTGGACAAGAACTTGAAGTCTGTCAAACCCATGCAGTTCCTGGGAGATGAAGAGACTGTGGTGATGCATTGTGTACCCCAATATACTGTGTCTCCCAATAAAATAAAGCTTGCCTGGAGATTAGAGGAAAGCCAGCCACTATATTAGACATAGAGGTCAAGTAATGGTAGCATGTGCCCTTAATCCTATCCCTTGGGAGGCAGGGATCTGTCTGGATCTCTGTGAGTTCAAGGCCACACTGGAAATAGCCAGGTGTGGTGGCACACGCCTTAAATTCCAACACTAGTTAACCATGGAGATTTGGAGGTCTATACAGACAGACAGGAAGTAACAGAGCTGGGCAGGAAGAGGAAGTGATGTAACTGGACAGAGAGAACAAATCAGATGGCAGAACAGCAAGGCATATAGGCATGGATATACAGAAACTCGCTCCCTTTGGAAGCTGCAGAGTTGGTGAGGTGAGGTTAACATGTGACTATTCCTATTCCTCTGATCTCTCTAAGGCTTTAAACCCAATTCCTGGCTCCATGTTTTTTTATTTTATAAGACCATTTAGAAATTCATCTACAAGAGACTGTGCAGAAAGCCATGGAAGCTGTGGCTGCTCAGGGCAAGGCCAAGATGTGAAGGCGAGCAGGCAGACGCCTACCCAAATAGCCTTCTCCCTGACTGTTTATGCCTCTAGCACCCTTCCCCAAACCTGTCATGTTGACTACATCTTTAGGATCTTATGTTTAAGTTGTAGCTGCAGATGGGGACCCATGGCTCCCATTTTCATTTTAGTATTTTATGCCCTGCACCCACTCCCTTCATAGAATCTAGTNAGAATAACATCTCTGGGGTGCAGGTTCCTTGATCCACATCCAGGGACAACTCCTCTTACCAGGAGAGTTGAGAGGTAGTATTTAGAGTTCTTCTTATTCCTTTGTTAGTAAACAAAGTCTTAGTAAAGGGTCTGATTTAGGAAGAAGTCAGGGAAGAACCATGCTGTGGTATGACCAATGAGAAGCTGCAGTGAAATTTTGTCCCTAGAGCCTGTCCTGCACCCTTCCGCAGTCAGCTAACTGGGGGCTATAGTTATCCCAGTGGAAGATGAAAGAAACTTGCACGGTGATTTAAAAGACACCACCTTCCTCTCTGATCGTAAAGGAGCTGCTGGCCCCAGAATGTTGGGATCAATCCTGTCAAGTCTATGGGTTACATTTACTTTTACAAACAAAAAAAGGTACATATATTTATCAGCACACAAAAGCCCCACGGAGGTTCCTAGTGGTGATTGAAATAGTCCCATGTGGTTGCCAGGGAATAAGCCATTCCTCATATGAAATGGGATAGACCCCTTGTCCTCAAGGGGCAGGAGTGCCTCTTGCTATGTTTTAGGATCCCTCTGCCTTGTCTTGTAGAGGTGAAGTGCGCCTTGATCATGTCCAGGTTTCTGTCTTTCACTGTCTGAATGTGTTCCAGCTGCTTGACCCTATCATGTGGGTTCAGAACTCTTTTTGGGCATAACTACTAAATCTCTTTCCAGATCAGTATAATGAAAGAGTGATGTGCAATAAAAAAAAATCCCTCCCTAAAAATTAACAATGCAAGCATTTTCTCGCAGATCTATCACTGTCATGTTAAACACTCCTTTATTTAAGGCACTTGCAGCCTCTACTAATTGTAAACACTTCATGGTGTATTCATATCAAGTGACCCTTCCTGTATTGTCACCTCAGTTTTCATCAATTCCAGATTATAACAAACATCTAAAGAGTAGGGGCATGTCCAGTTATATTTTATGCAGTGTATGAGCAGAATAATCGATATTCAAACCCTACCCATTGTGGGAAGGGGAATGCCAGGTTTTATTGAGAAGTCATGAAAACTCCAAGAGAAAGGGACATGCAAAGTAGAGCAGCAGAGAGGGACCTTTTTATTAATTAAGTTCATTCTTCAATAATTTCATTCATGGTTATCATGCATTCTCATCCTCCACCCTTTATCTTTCTCCCACACTTGTCATCTCCTCTTCCTCACTACAAACCCCTTTCTCACATTTATATTGTTACTGTTTTGCAACCCACTAAATCTAAACAAGTCTTTCTGTGTGGCCATGGATTTGAAACTATCCACTGGACTCAGCAGTGAATACACAACAGATGTCAATGACTACCCCTCTCCCAGAATCCATCAGTAGCCAATAGTTCACCAGGGAGGGGCAGAGCCCATTGAGTTCCTCCCCGATTTGTGACTGATCATTGACTCGGACCAGTCTTGTGTTGTTCCACCGCAGACAACTATATCATGAATCTAGTTAATCTTATCAATAAAAACCAGGAGTCAGATATAGGGGTAATAACCTGAAAGATCAGAGAAGCAGAGGAGCAGCCACCAGTGACTTCTTACCTCTCGGGATCCTCCAACCAAAAGGGCCGAGATTCTGTCTCCACCCCTACTTCCTGTCTCTGCCTCCCAAATACTGAGATTAAAGGCATGAGCCACCACCGCCCAGCTTCTGTAGTTAACTAGTGGCTAGCTCTGCCTTCTTGCCTTGCTCTGCCAGGCAAGTTTTATTTGTCAGAACACAAACAAAATATCACACAACAGATAACCATAGCCACTCTGAGTCCATCNATGTAATGGCTGTGTCATACCCAGAAGACTGTATTCTCCCAAATTCTTTCTGCCCCCTCTTCCATGATATTCCCACAGCTGTAGAAAAGGTGATATAAATATCTTGTTTAAGACTGAGCAGTCAGTTGTCACCTGAAAATCCATGGGTCCCTGAATTCATTGATACTCACTGCAAAGAGAGGCTTATCTGATTAATTCTGAGAATAGAATTTGGCTATAAATACAAACACAATTAATTGGCTGTTAAATACTGTGTCAATTGAACAACAATATTTAATTCCCCTCTAGGACCCATGACTTCCTCAGCCATGTGTTTGTTATGTGATTTATAGTACCAGACATAGATTTTTCCCCTGTGGATCAGGTTTCAGATCTGATCAGAGAGAGCAACCTAGCTTCTCTTCCTATTAATTTAACTATGGCTCATGCTAGTTAGCAACAGTAGCAAGGACAGNAATGCCTAACATTTATCAAGCACATGGAAATGGGCTAAGTCCCTAATTTGGATCACTTCATCTAATTCTCACCATGGCTCAGTGATAGAAGGCAATATTATTTTACAAATGAAGATTTTGAAGGTGAAGAACATAAATGACTTGTTCATGTCACACTACTAATAAGTAGTGGCAGGCAGGGATTTGAACACAAGTGAACCTAATGCTAGTTTAAATTTTAAAGATTATGTAAATACATAATCATACTTGGCCACCATGTGTCCTGACTGAAAATTCTCCCAGCATAGTCATTGTAAGTTCTGGTAAGCCTGGGGGGATAAGCTGCCAGTAAGCTCCATAAGCAGATCTCAGTAGCAGGTCTAACACCAAGGCACAGGAGCACACAGAGACCAAGTGAACGTAAACACAAAAGCCAGCCCCATTCCATTTTCCCAAAGTGTTCCTATAAAAGCCTTTGGTGCAAAACAAAGAAATGAGCTAGATAAAATAATTTTCTAATTTATGGAAAAAGTAAGGAAGTACAGGTTTGAATGAGGGAGCAGAAATCCACATTGGTAAAAAACAAAAACAAACAAACAAACAAAAAACCAGGGGCAGTTGTACACAGGTGCACACAGTAGCAAACTCGGCTGAGCCAAAGGTTGAGCTTACCAATAAGCACCAGGGGCCTCTCTGCCTGCAGATGGAGCGATCAGCAGGGCCTGAGATAGCTGAGCCTCTGGCTGGGTAAACACCCCTGTCGGGATACAACCTATCCTGGCTCTCCAAGGAAGACTAGAGGAGGACGATAGTAGCTCCATAGTCCACAAGACAGTGAGAATGTCATCTAATTTGCAGAGTGCAGTCCAACAGAAGATATTACATACATATATATATGTATATATATATATGTATATATATATATAAAATACCATCTAGATATTCGCTTCATCGGCTGCCTGTAGACTGACCATAGCAGACAGCACAAGCATCTCACATTATAATCTTGGTTCTGCAGAAGCATGACATACAAACTAATTTGTCATGGTTGGAGGGTATGGAGGCTGAGGAAATGGCAGGGCCTCCTGAACACAAAGCTTTATGGGACATATAGTTATCTGTTGTCACTCAGGGGAGGTGTTTTAGTTTCTTAGGACTAACACTGCAAATTATCACAAACTGTGTGACTTAAGCAACAGAAATTTTGTCTTATGGTTCTAGGGGCGAGAAAACTCTGGATGGTGGTATCAGTGGGTAAAGTCTTTGGGGATGAATCCTTCATTGCTTCTTCCAAGCTTTTGGAGGTCTCCAGCAATCCTTGGCCTCCTTTGGCTTACAGCCCCATTACCCTAATTTCTGTCTCCATCATCATGTAACCTCTATACTTGTCTCTTTTTCCTATAAAGATTCAGTGCTTGGATGTAGAACCCACTATAATCCAATCAACTTGATCTTAACTTTGTAGGCAAATGCACTGTTTTCAACAAAGTCAAATCCTGAGGTCCTAGGGGCCATAGGTTTGGAGAGATACTTATGAACCCATTGCAGACAGCGTGTCTGCCTGTCGGTAGCTGACCAACCGGTTTAATAGCACATTCCCATATCCTTTCAAAGTGACTGTTAGCCTGCACAGCCCACAAATTAAATTTCCATTAGAATTGTCTTTGCAGTTCCACAAAATAGCAAAATCTTGAATATTGTATTTGCCAAGGAAAGAAAATGATTAGATTCTTTAAATAATATTGTAAAAAAAATTAAGTTTTTATCATTAAATTATATGAAGTTTGTTGATGATAATGATCAAGAATTTTAAGATATTATACTTTTTAAGTCTTGATTAGAAAAGATACATAGTGATTTGATTTAAAAGAAAAATCTGATGAAATAATTTTAAAATATTTTGTTTATATTTCTAATATTATAAGGTAATATTAATATAAAATTTAGAATTTTATGTTTCAGAGACTAATCTTTCTGTTCTATTTTACTTATAATTAACTAGTTGTAATGAATGCTTACAACAGTATATATAGACTTCCAGATATCTCTCCAATTGTTCCAACATGTTATAAATATAATTTTTCTCCTTATATTGAAGCATGAAAAAATATGAATTACTTTTACAGCCAATAGAGAAATTAAAATATTAGTAAATCAAGGACAACGATGTAATTTAAAAGATGATATACAATGGGACTGGAGAGACAGCTTGGCAGTCAAGAACACTTGTTTTTCTTGTGAAGCACCTGGGTTCAATTCCTAGCAGCGGCATGGTGGCTCATAACCTTCTATAACTTCAGTTCCAGGTGATCGATCTGATGCCCTCTTCTGGCTTCCACAGGCAGCAGGAAGCAGGTAGCAGGCACACATGTGTTGCACACGCATACACACAAGCAAAACACCCATACATGTTTGGTTGGAACCTCTAGCTCACTCCTGAACAGTCTGAGAAGCCCCATCTCTCTCTCTCTCTCCAAACCCCACCCTGTCAGAGAATTTCCAACAAAGAAAAGGTGCCAAAAAGCCTAGTTCTGCATTCAGCTCCTCCCCTGAAGTTTCCAGCAGCGTAAGTTCCCACCTAAAGTGTTCAGTTTCTTACCATACTTGGGCACAAACCCAGCTTGTGGCGGACATGTCATCACCCCTCACCTAGAGGGTGTATAAGCTCCCAGCTTTAGTTCAGGAGTGTGACTTCTCTGGCCCCTATCTCTGAGACTGGAGAACTCACCTGGGAGTTCCTTTGCTCAAATAAACCTGTTCTTTTACTTTTTCAGTTTGCCTTGATCTGGCTTATCGCATTGTCAAGAAACCTATTACCACGATACAGAAAACCTCTTAGTATACATAAAATAAAGAAGTTGTAAAAATTTAAAAGATGATATAAAATAAACAATTTGGATTCATTCCAGGAATGCAAATTTACTTTGACATGATAAAATGTAATGATATAGTTCATCATCACAAAAGTGAATTTAGAGAAAAATAATATTTTAATAATTATAAAATAACACACTTAATTTTAAAAAATCTTAGTAAACAAAGGCAGAGGGAAGCAGATCTCTGTGAACTTGAGGAAAGCCTAGTCTACATAGTGAGTTCCAAGCTAGCCAGGGCTACATAATGAGACCTGTCTCAATAAACAAACAAACAAACAAAAATCAGCTACAAAATAAGGTATCAACTAGCAGTGTTCCTGTTCACCACTGTTTTAGGGGTCCAGGTTAGCAGAACGGGATAACAAAACAAACATAAAACAAATGATGTGAGAAAAGTAGTCAAATGAATTCACCAAGATGAGACAACTCTCCAAATTATTAGACTATTCATTGTGTTAGATTATATATTTTATATGCTTATGTACATTATATATATACGTGTGTGTATATAATATGCCTGTGTGAGAGAGAAACATCCTTGATGGATACCTGTTTATGTGTGTGTAGATACATAGAGAGAGAGTTTTTATATAGAAATGTAACTATTTGAGGAAGCTTAAAACAACTTTATTAGGGTATAATTGGCCTAATAAACTTATGTATTTAATTATACAAGTTAACATTTTCTCATGTGTATGAACCTATGAAAAACAACCAAAACTGCAATAATAAACATACACACTGAATTGCAACCCATTAAACAAATTTAAAGGGGAATTAAGTTTCATTATACTTCCAAACATCAGAATGACTAAATACTATATGCCCCTGACTTGTGTAGTAACCTTTGACATAGCTACCTACCACATTTATTTAACACATTGAATTTTTCTAAAATTCAATCAACAAAGAACAATATACACTAAATGAACTTAGTGAACTTTTAAAAAAAGAGGATATAAAGTTGGAAGGGGGACATTGGGGAGGATATTAGAGAAATAAGAAGAAAATATGATCAAAATACATGGTACACATGTAGGAAATTCTCAAAGAATAATTTTTAAAATACATTAAATAAAATAAAATTAACCTCCCAATAAAACAATGAGAAAAAACATATGAATAGGATCCTCAAAGAATAAATGTGAATGACTCATAAAAATATGAAGGAAATAATTTTCATTATGACTGAAGAAAGTCATAATGAAATATTGATTCATGCTTAATAGATTTATAAGAACCAGAATATTTGTGGCTAATACCACGTCTGATAAGCAACTGGGGGTGCAGATTCATGTAAGCCCTTTAGGAAGAATCTGACATCACCCAGCACACTGGGTTTCTATCCTTGGCAGTATACACTTGCAAAACTCTGTGTGTGTGCTCCAGAAATACAAAGAGCATGAATGCTTTGAATATCATTGTTTACATTATTGGAACAACTGGAACCAGTCCAGGTCCCATCAAGAGAGGAATAACTACAAACAATAGAATACTATGTAATATTTAAGAATAAGAAAGCCTTGGATATACACGACAGCACAGACTGGTCTCAAGAAAATTATGTTTAAAAACACTACATCACAAAAACATAAATCTTAGATGTACACACATAGGTATGATTACATTTATGTGAAGATCATAAACTTATGAAATGAAATAATTTATTTCTTGTCTATACATATATATTATATAACCATAAGAGAAAGCAAAGAAATTATTAATATACTATTCAGGGTTATGATTACTTCTGAGAGGCAAGAGTTAGTGGAACTGGGAAGGACCCACACTGAAGAAAGATTCTGAGANAATATTATGTTCTATTTCTTAAGCAGGAAGGTGGGTCTGTGACTCTTCATTTTATATTTCTCCTGCTCGGGATGTGTTTACTTTCCTACATGTTTCAGAAAAAAATCACGTTATGGAAGGTGTTTGGATTTCAGTAGGAACATCATGTCTGGTTTGCTTTTTATCTTTCATGGTTGATCCAACACAGAGATTGTCTTAGTATTATTTATCAGTTTTACCCTGTGTGTACAAAGAACAAATACAAGTGGTAATAAAATCATAAGATTTTAACTATAGCAGCTTACTGAGATTTAGAAGTCTCACTGGCTCCAACTGCCATCTCTTGTGGAACTTAAGCACTCAGTGATAGGAAAAAATGGGACAAGGGAGTTAATGGTTGGGGGAAGGAGAGCAAGACTTCAGAGGGATTAGCCAAAGGCATCTTGCACCACTTCCTGTTTTTCCAAGTCCAGAAATTCCTGAACTTCACCAGATCAATTGCCCAAGTAGCTCATTGTTGGAATAGGTGGGGCAGAACTGCCAAAGGCAGAGAAACATCAGCTTCAAGACACTTGATCCACTGACACCTTCAAAAACAACTGTTAGCAATGAGACACACACACACACACACACACACACACACACACACACAGAGAGAGAGAGAGAGAGAGAGAGAGAGAGAGAGAGAGATAAAGATCCTAGCCATGGAGAATGCTTCCATCCATTGCCTAACTTAAAAAAATATATTCCAATGTCATTTCACATTGTCTACTCATACAGTGAAGATAAATATTCACCTCTGCCAACCATGCTACTTGCTACTGTACCCACCCTCTCCCTTATGAACCAATATTTATGGACCTATTATATGCATTATTAATTTCATGCAACTAGTGGAGACGCCCAATAATAACATGAAAAATAATAGGTACCAGAGTGAAATGTATGCTTTCAAACTTTATTAAAAATCCAACTCTCCCATATCTTGGTTGCTATTCAGCTCAACATAATTTCTTTCAGGACCTGGGCCAGCAATCACATTAATTTGCATGACCACCACTGTTTAAACAGCTCTTTAGTTTTCCATGAATAACCTTCTATATTTTGTTAGATTTCTTATGCATAAATCAACTGCTCTATTCTTGTAGAACTGGGGCATGGGTAGAGAGGCTGATAGTAGCTCCCAAGATGCCAGGCTGGTAAGGAAAGAAATGAAAAGCAGCCNTCCATGGAGAATAGTACAAAGAATACTATGAGGTACAGTGGGCCCAACTCCCAACAGGGACATTATTATACTCTGTGTATATACCTTTTGTTTGAGCTGTTATGTTTGTTTTCATTTGAACTGTAATGTTTTTGTCTGTAGTTAGACTATTGAAGGTCCAACTTCTAGGTCAGTCTTCTAGGCTGACATTACTACCCTAAATGTCAGTGAGCACATTGACATGGACTGGGAGGAAAATGTCAAAGATGTCTGTGCCCAAGTGTCTTACAACCTAACAGCTAAAGCATAGATGACAACACAAAGTCAGAGCAAGACTTTTCTAGCGAGTCACATACAGCCTTGGTGGATTAATATAATACATGTTTTAAAACCATTGCTGTCTGTGTCTATCCACAACTCAAGAAATGTAATACCATTGTTTACTGAGCACAGTTAAGGCTTGTAGGGAGGAAACTCGAGTGTATATACTTGCACAAGTCTGGATCTGTTTTCATGAGTCACAAATGTGACTACAGCAAAGAATTGCTACCTGTCTCTCTCTCCTGTATTGATGAGGATGGAAAAAAAGGTGTGCTTCTTTTTCTCTTGGTCTAGTTATGTGCTTCACCTGATGGTTCAGCATGGCAGAGAGCAGTCAGACGTTACAAAAAGGTGTATCTAGTTCTCTTATGGTAGGTCGGCCTTCACTACCTAGCTCCACAACCCACACAAATTATCTGACCTCTAAATGTAATCATTCTCCTCTATAAAATGGAGATATTAATAACAGAGTTTAAACCTGTAAAAGTGCTACTATCAACTCTGTTTTACCTCTTTCATGGCAATTACATGTGGTTTGGCCTAATAATAGTATCTACTCTGTGGTGATCTTGTAAGGATTGTAGGAGAAAATAGCATAATTTGAATTGTCATTGCAAATTTTTCTTTATTCATTCTGTGGTTGAGGTTGGAGTAGAGAAATTGAATCTTCTGGCAATAAGTAAGTAGAAGATGCCAAACAGTGGGGCTCCTGTCAAATATTCTTGTTGAATTCCATTTAACNATTACTAAGAAAGGTCCTCCTTGTCAACATTCAGGAACGCTATGGAAGTGCCTTGTGAAATGCTATGAAGTAGAAACCTTCAACCTTTGTACTGTGAGAGCAAAGTAAATCTGCCTCAGCCATGAAGCCGAATGAGATTGTCAACTTGTAGTCTCTGAAGAATGAGGACTTTCCAAAGTACTTTCAGGGAGGCACAAAAAACTTACAGAATAGTCATATTAGAGATTTAAATTGTAAGGGTCTTTATTTTCTCTAACCTTAACTGTGTACCTCTTAAGAAGTTGGATCAGAAGCCAACACACAAAAGTGAAACAAAACACCATGGCAAACTACAATGAAAGGATTCTCAAATAGGGAGTAATGCTTAGACCATTCATCATAACACAGAATCCTGTCCAACCAACCAGCAGTGCTTATATCATCCTTAACTTTCAAGATACCTGGGAAAGAAGATGAAGATGGTGAAGAGTTTAGTGTTGGCCACCTCTCAAATGCTAAATGGTAAGGTCACTATCAAGTCCAAACAGCTCCTCCTCTGAATTCAGAAAATGGATTCTGCTGTCCCCTTAATCCTGGGCTGAGCTGCAAGACAATTGGCACTCTCCATAAAATATTTCTAAAAATATTTTGGATTTGGCAAATGCAATCAAAATTTTTCTTTTTAAATGATTTATCTGAATTTTTATTCTGAGGACATTCAAAGATAAATGTACTTGTCATGTCTTTGATTAATTTGGATTTCACATAATGTATTCCAAGAGCTACTTTATAACCTAGAAAGAAATGTAAGCCATATTCTCCACAAAAGGAACAGACTCAAATTGACAACATGCTTCTAAACCCATAACACTTGTAGAATTGATACTTGGAAAATTCTCTTCATTCATCTGGATGTTTAGAAGCCACCCATAACAATATCCTTACCCAATACAGTGGGTGTTTACAAGCCACCTATAATAAATATCCTTATCTAATACAGTGGGTTGGAACAGAAAGTGAACCCTCACAGCTTACCACCTGCTGGAAAAATTCAGTGATATAAAACTAAAACAAAATATAGCAAATTCAAAGGAAACTCAGAAAGTTCCACATGTGGGTTGGTGGGTCACAAAATATGAGACTATCAATTTTAGTTATATGTCAATGAAAGTTTCATAAAAAAATGTTTATCTGGTCCTGTAAGATATATAGTTTTAATAGTAAAATAAGAGTAAAGAACATTATAGATGAAAATTAATATCACCCAAATCATGTAGGGGTGAAAATATGTTTCCTGTTATAAGAGGTGTGAATTAGTTGACAGGACAAAAGGCAAGAGGGAAGTGTGTTTGTGAAGATGTAGAGATAGATGTCCAGATTATGAAGGGCCTTGAATGTCTTGCTAAACTATTAGAGCTTTATTATTTAAATAATGAAACCATCAGAGACTTAAATTATATAATCAGGCATTTTTAGATGATAATCAGAGTAGACTCTGAATGAGTTAAGAGATGGAATTTAGAATATTAATTAGAAGTCTTTAGCATAGCCAAAGCAAGAACACAAGAGCTTGAGCCTAGAAGGTGGTAATTGGAGTGGGAATTAGAGATTGAAATAGCCAGGATAAATTGACACTCTTGATCTGTATTTGGGATGCATGAGGTTGGGAGACAGAGGTCTAGAGTGATGCTCGAGTCTCTCCATGGCCGTTATGAAACATAGATACAACAGGACACTAGCAGAATTTAAAAAGAAGAAAAGCATGTCTCAGTTTGGAGCACTGGAGCCTCAGGTGCTAGATGACTATCCATCAAAGAATCAAAACTCATATGTCAATCAGAACAGCAATCCTTAGAAGCAAACAAACAAAAAGACAAAAGTGAGTCCNCATAATTGAAGGGGTTATATTAATGAGGATAGGGAGTAAGGAGAACACTCCTCCACTGCTGGTGGGAGTGCAAACTTTTACAGCCACTTTGGAAATCAGTATGGCAATTCCTCCAAAAATTGGAAATCAACTTCCTCAAGACCCAGCTATATCACTCCTGGGCATATACCCAAAGGATGCTCTACCTTACCACAAGGACACTTGTTCAACTATGTTCATAGTAGCTTTGTTCATAATAGCCAGAAACTGGAAACAACTTAGATGCCCCTCAACCAAAGAATAAATAAAGAAAACATGGTACATTTACACAATGGAATATAACTTAGCTGTTAAAAACAATGACATCATGAAATTTGCTGACAAATGGATTTAACTAAAAAGATCATCCTGAGTGAAGTAACCCAGACCCAGAAAGACAAACATGGTATGTACTCACTTATAAGTGAATAGTAGCTATAAAGTAAAGGATAACCATGCTACAATCTACAGACCCAAAGAAACTAAGTAACAAGGACATCTCAATGGGAGTGGAGGATGGGGGTGGCACATGAATCTCACTGTGAATGGGAAATAGAATAGTCATCACAGGTGAATGAGGGAGGGGTCTGGATGGGGGGATGGGGAATGGGAACAGGAGGGATCAGGAGAGGGGAGGATGGAGGGAGTGAGTACTGAGAAAGACAACTGGAATCAGGGGCATCTCTGGGATGAGCTAGAAACCTAGAGCAATGGAAACTCTAGGGAATCTCTGAGTATGACCCTAGATAAGACTCCTAGCAATGGGGGATACAGAACCTGAACCAGACATCTCCTGTAACCAGGCAAGACTTCCAGTGGAGGGATTGGGACCCCAATCCAGCCACATAACCTTTGACCTACAATCTGCCCTGCCTACAAGATATGCTGGAGTAAAGGTGGCCCAGAAATTATGGAAGTGGCCAACCAATGATTGGTCCAGCTTAAGACCCATACCATGAGAGGGAGCCTGCCCCTGACACTGCCTGGAGCACCACGACCCAGAGGCTGGATGGCCCAGAGACCTGGGATAGAGTCAAACATGAATGGCAAAAAAAAAATTCAATGAAGTGATTCCTAATGACATTCTGCTGTATTCATAAATCATTGCCTAGCACAATAATCATCAGAGAGGCTTTACCCAGCAACTGATAGAAACAGATGCAGAGAGCCACGGCCAAACATTAGGTGGAGTTCAGGGAATCCTGTAGAAGAGGGGGAGGAAGGATTATGGGAGTCAGAGGAGCCAAGGACACAGCAAAAAAACCCACAGAATCAGCAAACCTGGGCTCATAAGGGTTCACAGAGACCGAACCACAAACCAGAGACTTGCATGGGTCTGACCTAGGCCCTCTGCATATATGTTACAGTTGTGTAGCTTAGTCTTTCATGGAACTCCTAACGGGGGATCAGGGGCTGTCTCTGACTCTGTTACCTGCTTTTGGGGCCCTTTCCTCCTACTAGGTAGCCTCATGTCCAGCCTTAATAGGAGAGGAGGTGCCTAGTCTCACTGGAACTTGATATGCCGTGGCTGGCTGATATATATGGGAGGCTTGCCCTTTACTGAAGAGAAAGAGGGGTGGATGGAGGGGGAGGTTTGGGGGAGGGGCTGGGAGGACAGAGGGTAGGGAGGGAAAAATGTGATTGGGCTGGGAAAAATTAATTTATTAATAAAGCAAAGAAAAAGGAAAGTTCAGATTAAGGAGCCTGGGTGTGAAACTCAGGCTAAAATTTAGTTCACTCCTTGTATTAATTACTTTTCTGTCACTGTGAATAAATAAATTAAGGGGGAGGGTCTGTCTTGGCTAAAAGTGTCAGGATAAAGTCCATCATGGAAGGATGCAGAAGTGGAGACATGAAGCAGGTTACATTGGGTCTGAGGTCAGGAATCAGGGACAGATGAATACTGGTGTATTGCTTGCTGTACAATAATCCTTTTGTACACTGTGAAGATGTGTTGCTCTCATTGCTTATAAAGAGCTGACTGGCAAATAGCTAGGCAGGATTTTGAGGGTAGAGATGATGCTGGGAAGAAGGGCAGAGATGGGAGTTGCCAGCCAGATGCAGAGGAAGCAGGAGATAAATATGCTGTGTTGAAGAAAGGGTACCTCTGCATGGTAGAGCATAGATAAGAAATATGAGTT
Organism: Neotoma lepida; assembly: GCA_001675575.1. Lineage (NCBI taxonomy): Eukaryota > Metazoa > Chordata > Mammalia > Rodentia > Cricetidae > Neotoma > Neotoma lepida. The sequence goes on along the minus strand of LZPO01087486.1, from coordinate 10,217 downwards.
AATTTAAGTTGAAAGAGCCAGTTAGTAACAAGTCTAAGCTATTGGTCAAACATTTAAANTTAATAATAAGTCTCTGTGTGGTTCTTTGGGAGCCAGCTAGAGGGACAGAGCTGACTGGCGAGACAGAGAAAGTCTACCTACAATTGTTCAGTTCCTCCATTTCACCTTTTTATTCGATTTAGACCTACAGCCCATGGGATGGTCCACTCATAGNCAAGGTGAGTAAGCCCTCTCCCTCCCTTAAACTTCTCTGGAAACATTCACAGACATACCCAGAGGTGTGTAACTGAGTGCTTCCAAATCCTGTCAAGTTGACAATGAAGATCAGCCATGACACACTTTTCAGTCAGTTTTAATATCCTTCAGTTACTGGGTATTGAATCCAAGTTCTTGTACATGCTAGGCAAGCACTCTACCACTGACCTATATCCTAGTCCATTATTCTTTTAATGACTAGTTATGTTAATTTGATAACTCACCATCACCAAGTGTCAAAGATTGAGTGGCTGAAATAACAGAAATTTATTTCCTCACAATTCTCAAAACCTGTAGGCATAAATCCCCAAATCAAGGTGTTAGTTTTCTGAGGCCTCTCTCCTTTGTTGGTAGGTGGCTGTTTTTTCCTTGAGTCTTCACAGAGTATTGCCTCTGTGCATACTCTGTTCAAATTTCATGTTCATAATTATATTGACTTAGAGCCCACCCCAATGACCTCATTTTCAACTTTGTTAACTCTTTAAAGGCCCTTCTTCAAATACAATCACATGATGAGGCAGTAGGGGTAGGACAGCCAGACATGAATTCAGAGGTGGTACCATTCAATCAACAACACTGGCCAATATTTGTTGAGATGGGTGATGGAGAGTTTGTGTGGGGGAAAAAAAAGTAGAGAAAGAAAATTACAGGTAAGAAATGAGTCCAGTCTGTCTTTGACTTATTTACCTTGTTGAATGAAACAGAATCCCTAAAGACACTCAGATTAACCCTTCTGGGTGGCAGTTTAAAATAATCTATTAGTAATTGAGTGTGTTGAGTTATTTAATAAATTTAATAAACAGAATTTAACATGTGTGGATCAACATAAAGTATGCAAATCACCTATCAAAGCTTAAAACATACAATATCATGTAGAAACAGACAGTGATGTGTGTGTATCATGTGTGTATATGTGTGTGTATGTGTGTGTTAATTTGATAACATGACAATATGATAATATAACAACATGATAATATGACAAATTAGTCAGGAAGCAATAAATTTTCATCAAAGTTGGTAGTAAACTGGCTTATTCTATGGAAATAACTCTATATTATTTGCAAAGGGGAATTCCAGGTGGCTTATAAAACATACCTGTGAAAGGAGATATGACATAGTTAATAGAAAAAATTAAAGGTTCTTTCTAGACTGCGTGGATTGATAAGCATCTCATTAGATGACTGGATTAGTCCTCCTTAAACCATCTTTAGAACTATGAGTATGCCCCAATATCTACTGGACTTTGACCAAGATGGTAATCGATACAAGGTATGAGGTATAACCAACAGGACCCCCCAATGGAATTTGGGTATTTGAATGCTGTATTTGAAGACTCCATAGAAAAACCCCATACCAGAAGGATAGTGAGCACTGACAATTTTTGCCATGCCGTGCTTTCACAATCCCTCACACTGTCACTTGTGACAGCATGGACTGAGGGAGACTTTGAGGCACTGGAGGATAAAATGGCTGTGACTCTTAATTGCTGTGGTAACTAAGATGCTACAGTGGAATACTCTGGAAAGTAGATATAGCAAAGAGGATAAGCTTGAAGTCTTGACTTACCAACTGGCAACACTGGTAGGTAACTACAAGTCCTCTGTGGTGCCTTCCAGATCTCCTTACCATGAGTGGCTGCAGAGCAAATGTAGCTGAGATTCTGGCTAAGATTTGGTTATAATTACAGGAGTTATTTCATTGAAGAATACTAGGCTACCAGGCTCTTGCAAAGATTAGAGACCAGTTGGAAATTATTCTAGCTCTGATCATTAAGGGAGAATAGCTGTTCATAAGAGGATAAAGCTGGCAGTTTTACAGCTCAAGATGTCTCTGATTTATCTCAGGAGGGACCATCAGTGAAGTCCATTACTTGATGACAATGAACCAGTTGTATCTTATGAAAGAGGAAAAAATAAATAAAAGGACCGCAAATGCAGTAGCAACGCATTTGTGCCAGAAAAACTTCCATGAACCTTCAGGAGCCTGGTCCTACTGGAAGGTTCTGAGTTCAATGTTCTGGAATAAACTAGACCTTCCTGGTACTAAAGAAACCTTACTACACTTTAAGCCTCGTGGCATGAAGAAAGAGTTATGGCACCAGATGGATCTCTTGGACTTGGAAGTTAACAGATGTCGAAGTATGCTGCTCTGACATTTCTATAGTACTCTAAGGCATAGCTAAGAGAAAAGAGAAACCCAAGAGCTTATAAGAAAGGGTGGTGACGGCATGACAGGGTTTTGTGACTGTTGTGAAACTGACAACAATAAGAGTTGTTCTGGTGGGTGATAAGCTGTTAGTGATTTGTGCACAGCCAGCAGGATAAGCTCAAATTAAGTACACCAGTGTTTGTGTGTGTGTGTGTGTGTGTGTGTGTGTGTGTGTGTGTGTGTGTATGACAGAGGACAGGCCATGGGACACACACACAAGAATGTATTTTAAGTAATTCAAATACTGCCCATCTGTAAATTGGTGGGCCTGAGTTGTGCCTTCTGTCCATGCATAAAGTCCTCATTATTCTGAGTAGGACATGGTGGTGCACAGCTGTGCCCCAGCACTCAGGAGATGAATGCAGGAGGATCAGGTAATCTTCAGCCTCAGAGTGAGTCTGAGGCTAGCCTGCACTACATGACATTGTTTCTAACAAATGAACCCCCATATTTGAAGTGGGGCCCTTGAACCAGAGGAATCATAGTCACCTGAGTCCTTTAAATACAGAATTGCAGGCCCACACAGACCTGCTGAATCAGAACCAGCATTTCCATAAAATCCCCAGGGGATTTTTTTTTTTATGCACAGACAAACTTCTATAATCACCACACTAAAACACATGCATATTTTGTAAGATGCATCTGAGGCTGAGGAAGCCCAGATGTGCAATTTAAACAGCCCCCAGGAAGCTGGTTAAATCTAAAGGACAANNCACCCTGTTACTCAAAGTAGAGCCTTGGAGAATCACCTATGTTCTCTTCCATGAACATTTTGGACTAAAGGGAGGATAGTCGAATGAGGACATTGTCTCCCATATTATCCATAGTAAATCACCTCTGCAGGTTCTCACTGAAGATTCTAGTCCTGAACTCTCTATCATTCCTTGTCACATATCCATGTACACATGCATATACATATACATGTACATATATACTCTATATACATATACATGTTCACTCTACGGATAGTCACTTCTCTAGTTCTTCATACACAGAGCTGTTTGTCTAAAGTAGCCTTTTGGCAACCCCTCACAGCTCCTTGGCTGACCCCTACAAGAGCCTCTGAGCCTTATCTTCCTCTCTAGGGAGATTCCATGATGTCATCCGAGTCCGAGACCTCTCTGGGAGCCCTGAGATCTGGCTGTACTTCTACTGTCCCGGAACTAACTATGCCAGTATGAAATTGCCCGAAAGCTCTGTAAACGTGGGCTGCTAATGGTCTCCTTTGTAACCATAGCACACAGACACCACCTGGCGCTTCCCAGGTGCCTATGTTACTAGTTGAGTGAATGAATAAGTAAGTAAAATAACTAATCCCAAAGCAGATAGCAGGGGTACATCGCAGTTCTTACTCAATCTTCTCCTGCTTTGGGCTCTCTACTATCATAAGGTGCCTCCAGCTCTCCTGTGAAACACCCCAAAATGAAAGATTATAAAGTAGAGGTTGTGACCTTTACCTGCCAGATACATTTTATGTGGAAAAAAAAACTTTTAAAATGCATTTTATGTGCAAGATCAGAAAATTCTAGAACTTTCCAGTGAAAAGTAGGGAGCAGACATCAGAATGAAAATATGTTCTTAAAGCACAAAAATCCAAAATAGTCAAGTCATTCCTAAGCAAAAATATCAACAGAGCCAGCAATATTGCAATGCCTGATTTCAATTCTATTACAGGTCCATAGCCACAAAAACAGCATGGTACTGGCGTGAACAGACACATGTGCCAGTAGAATGGAAAACAGGACTCAGCCAAGCATGGTGGCACACGCCTTTAATCCCACCACTTTGGAAACAGAGGCAGGCAGATCTCTGTGAATTCCAGGCCAGCCTGGTTTACATAGTAAGTTCCAGGATAGCCAAGACAGTTACACAGAGAAATCCTGCATCAAAAAATAAAATAATAATAAAATAATAAAAGAAAAGAGGACTCAGGGATAACCTACAGAACTATAGTTGCCAGTTTTGTTTTGTTTTTTGTTTGTTTTTGTTTTACAAAGATAGAAAAATACACCAGAGAGAAAGCCTATTCAATAAATGGTTCCAGGGAAAGTGGATACCCACTAGTCCATGAATGAAGCTACATTCATGTCTCTCACCCTATATAAAAATCAACTCAAATGGATCAAAGACCTTAGTGTAACCCTGAAACTGTTTGAGGAAAATACTTCAGGATAGAGCCATAGATAATGACTTCATGAAAAAGACTCCAATAGCTTCTCAGTAAATAACTGAAAGAATTGACAGAAGAGGCTGCAAGAAATTAAAGTTTCCACACAACAAAAGAAACAATAAACAATTCGGAGACAGCTAATAGAATAGAAAAGAATCTTTGTTATCTACAATAGGGAAGGGAGTCTACAATATACAGAGAACTCAAAACAAACAAACAAAAAACCCACCACACCCCACAAATAACCCAGGCAATCAATTAGCAAATGAAATAAACAGACATCTCTCAAAAAATAAAGTAGAGATGACCAAGGGATCCATGAAAAAATATTCAACATCTTTAGCTATGGAGGAAGGGCAAAACCAAATAACCCTAAGAGTTCCTCTCCTCCTTGTTAGGATGTTATTTTTAAGAAAAAACATCAAATGCTGGTGAGGAGGGAGAACAAATGAAGTCCCATACACTGGTGGGAGTGTAAGTGGNGTGCATGACCACTATAGAACCCAATACCGGACTTCCTCAAAAAAAATAAAATTAGAACTTCCATATGCACCAGTCAGACCACTCCTGAAAAAAATACTGCAAGGAGTCTAAGCAGCACACTCCGGAGACACCTGCTCATCCTCGCCTATTGTGGCACTATTGCCCTTTATGGAATCCAACAAGGTGTCCATCAACAGATGGATGAATAAAGCAAAGGTGTTAGACATACACAGTAGAGCGTAGTCCTGCCATGAGAAAGAGTGAAAATATGTTATTTTCAGGAAAATGGAAAGAACTGGAGGTCATCAGAGCAAGCAAAGAAAGCCAGACACGGTAGACAAACAGCGCATGCTTTCTCCCATATCTGAAATCACACATACACACCTGTAGATGACATGAAAACAGAAGGGGAGACTATGAAAGAAAAGGGGGAACAGAGGTGGGGACAGAAGAGAGAAGTAGGAAGTGACTATGGGGTAAAGCACATTTGATGTTTTATCAAAAATATCAGTTTGAAACCTGTAACTGTGTACAATGAGTATTCATGAATATACAAGGAAGATTAAATAAAAATAAATAGAAAGTTAAAATGCCCTTAAAAGAAGAGGGTCACNAAAAAATAGAACTTAGATACAATCAATACTTTCAAATAAACCTCAAGTATATATCCCACTCTTCCTTTGTTGTAAATATATATATTTATATATATGTAATATAATTATATATAATATGTGTGTATATGTGTATACATACTACTCTATGTATATATTACTATAAATATATCACTATATATACTACTCTGTATATTATTCTCTCTATATACTATTCTCTATATATTACTCTCTATATACTACTATTTCTCTCTATATATTACTCTACGTTCTTTAGTCAACAAATCCTAAAGTTTGTTTTCAGAACTGAATCCCTGTATAGGTGAGACAAGACTTACCACTGTTGGTACTGGTAACTATTTCTTCCATTTTATGCTTAAACTTGTTAGCTGTGGTAGCCTGGAGGCAGGGAAACATAATAATTATCTCTGTCTTACTCTGACACACCTTCCTTTTATTTATCTTTCTTTTTTTAAAGTCTGAATGAAACTCTAGCCTGGTTAGTTCTTTGTCTGATTGCCAGACTTTCCAGTGATCACATCTGAAGGTTTTTTTTTTTTTTTTCAACATGTGGGCAATTTTCATTATTTCAGTGCAGCAGTGACCTTTGGAATTCCAGGATCATTTTCTCTCCCCTTCCTGGTGCCCCCATAAGAGACCCAGAAGCACAAACATCTGAAGCGGTTCTCTGCATCTTCACATCTGCTGGCACAGAAGATGGAGGCCACTTGTGGATTTACAACAGCAGGTGTTGAGCTGAGGGACGAGCCCACTGGGTTTGAGAGATGGGCAGAAGGCAAGACTTAATTCTTAGTTTCCGGGCTGTTTGGAAACACTTGGAAAACAAAGTGCATCTGTGTGAATCGAGAGCTCACAGTAAGAAATGACATGTAAAGTCAGACAGGGGTTTGGTTTCAAAGTCCTGCATTTTGTATCATTTTTTTCCTCCTGAGCAATTCATTCTTTCCATCTAGGGCTTTATCCCCCTGATGTACCTAGAATCCATGAAACATTATTTATTCAAAGGGTAGCTTGCTTCTTCTCATATCTAAGTTTGCAACTCATGCCACAGTTCTGATGCCCAGTCCATAGACAGAGTGGGGATTCTTCCCAAGGCTGATTAATTCAGTGGAAGTCATTGGCTAGGAACAATGCGAGACCGTGGAATGCCATCTATATTATCTGCCTTCCAGAAGGCTCTGAAATCATCACTTTTCTTTGCTCACTGGTAGTAAAGACTCTAAATTACAGAAACAATGGAAGCACTGTGTTTAACCCAAAATATCACTGAGATCCATTTTAGGAAAATCTGTTTCTTTCAAATTTTCTCAGAGAAGTACAGAGTGTTGCTGGGTGTGCAGTTATCTGCCGGTGTAAATGGTATAAATGGATAATTGCTTAAATGCAGCTTCTTTTAGCAGGGAGTTGGAGGACTTTACAAAAGTATCATGCTGTGCTTGCCTTACAGGTGAGCCTCTTCCCAAGCAAATAATTTGACTTAAGGGATTGTTAGNAACTTTTCTTATCTCTTTATCTGGGCAATAATTGCTAGATTTCTAATCTGCTTTTTAAAAAACCAGTTGGAGTTTGGTTCCTCCACAATATCTTTAAAGTCGGGAGTTATTTAATGGGAATGGAAAGGCAGCTGAGAGTGTGAGCAGTAAATGGTTGGCTTCATCTGAGCACCGAGAAGTATTACTCTTCCCACTTTGTGGTCTATAGTTGTGACGTGTCCCCAAGGCTTTACAATAAACAATCCTTAAATGTGCCATAGATTTGAAGTTTCAGAGTAGTGGTCCTCTTCAGTTAAAAGCTTCAGTCTGTCAGCCTTACTAATCTTAAAGAAATTATTTGAAACTTGAATGCTGTGCAATACTGTGCAATGGGAGCCCACCCTCCCTCCAAACACCAGGGAACCCATCTGTGAAGAACCAGCTTCCCTACATCCCTGTGAAAGCCATTGTTCTCTTGCTATGCCCCGATACCTGCTTCCCCTCACATTTGCTCATTAGCTTTCCAGTGTGCACTGCCTATCCACTGCAGATTGCTGAGAATTTGCATCAGATTCCCAGAAGCATTTGCCTGCAAGGTTTGAAGTCCTCCATATTCAGACTTGTTTTTCACACTTGCTTGTAAAATGTTTTTTAATAGACAAAATGATCACAAACGCTGGTGTATCTTCTCTCTCCTTGTGGAGGTTTAGCTGACCTTGCTAGCCCCAAGAAAATGCATCCCACCACTGGAGAAGAGCATCAGTAGGAGCGCAGGGGATCATCAGTAGGAATCGTTACCATATAACTAGAGAAAACACACTTAAAGAGAGTGANGAATGCTTATGCCCTCTCCTTCCAGGAACAAAGGCCACGTGCGGACACATGGACAAGGCAATCCGTGCATCATAATTACATCTACCACTTGGCATACACCTGGAAACGTGTATTTTGAAATGGCTTCCCAAATCTTTTTCTTAGCTGTGCTTCACCACTGCTCTGTAAAACCAGTAGGAATGCCCCTCTTTATTTCATTGGCCTGGCATGAGACCTCTCCTTCTGTCTATCACCTCAGTGTGGACACGAGCTTTTTCCCTTTTCCTGATTCTTTTTGACGAAATGGCAGAAGTGCGTCTATCTTTATCACTTTAGACTTCCATAGTAATAATGAAGCCATCTCAAGCAGAGGTGTAGAGCGTAGACCTAAGAAGCCTAAAGCAGAAGAAAACACAAAGGCCACTGATGATACGGTACTTATTGGAACTCCCATGGGGGAAGATATTACTAATAAATAAGAGATCTTGCCTCAAATGGTCAAACATCTACTAGATTTCTTGCATTATTTGATGGGTTTTACCATAATAACTCACCTCTGTCATATACTAATAAGATGCATTTTTTTCTTAAAATAGCCTATTACCAATTTAACAAAGAAAACTATTTTATAGTAAAAGATTTTGGCAATATTTTTCAAAGATGCCCGTCCACTGGTGCTGTACAGTTTTCTAAACCATACTACACATATATGAAGTAAATCTGAGGCTGAAGCGATGTCTCAGTGGTTAAGGGCACTGACTACTTGCTCTTACAGGGGACCCTGGTACAGTTCCCAGCACCCACATGGTGGCTCACAGTCATTTGTAACTTTAGTTCCAGGGGATCCACTGTCTTCTTCTGACATCTGAAAGCCATGCAGGTAAACATACATACACATAAAATAAATCTAAAAACTGATGGGGGGAAGTAAGGAAGAAAAGGAGGGGAAGGGAAGAAGGGAGGGAAAAAAGAGACTGAATGCTTCCCAGATGTCCCAAGCCACTGTATCAGCATCAATGGTGATTTCTCAACAGCCATGCAAGACACAAAGACAGACCACCTAGCTGAGCCTGTCCCCAATTCATGACCCACAGAAACTGTAAGGATGNTGGTTTTAAGCCACAAAATTTTGGGGTGATTCATAATTTTACAATAACCTGAATAGACACTGTTCCTATATTATAGAAGAAATAGCCTGTCATGCTGTTTCTCTGATACTTTAAAAAAGTTTTAAAATTAATGTATCTATTTATTTATTGTGTGTGAGAGAGTGTGTGAGTAAGGGTGTGTCATGATGCATGTATGTGAATCAGAGGATCTGTAGGAATTGCTTCTCTCCTCCTACCACAGCGATCTGGGGATTAAACTCAGATTGGCAGGCTTGTCAGTAAATGCCACTGAATCAAATAATCGGCCCTGTTTCCCTGAAACCTCTATGTCAATGACGGTAAGAATTGAAGGAGTAATAAACTGATCACTAAGACACTGCTTTCTTTTGCTCCTTTTACTTGAATTCGTCTCATGGAAAGAACTGGGATACTAACCCACAAGGCTTCGGGCAGCATCAGATCTTACCGGGTTGTACTCAATGAACAGCATGATGCTTGAGGTATGAAACGTTTTTCAATGCTGGGTCCAGATTTTGTCTAAATGATTCTTTCATGCACTCCCTCCAGCTGTAGACATACTGTCACCTTCCGGAAGTGAGAGCAAAACAGCCTCATGTTGTCTCTCCTTAACAAGTAATAATCTTTGCAAAAGGTTTTTCTTGTTGTCATTGTCTTGTTGCCGTATGTTGAATCTGCTTATCTTTAGTGAGGCTGGATATGCTTGCTGCATGCTGTGCCTTTCCATTTTAAACCGTATCAATGTCTGATGTGCCAGCAACGTGTACACAATGTACTCAACTGTCGTGTTCTCCTAGTGTAAGATGGGCAATTTTTCTATTTCATGGATTCTGCCTTCTACCATATTTGGCTTCTGCTGCTGCTCCTCCTCTTCCTCCTCCTCTTCCCTCCTCTTTTGCATGTAGCACTTTACAAAGGTTAGGTATAGGGTAAAAGAGGAAGCAATATAAGATTATTTTGTTTTGTTTTGTTTTTTTAAGATCGGGTCTCACTATGTAGCTCTGGCTGCCCCAGGACTGGCCTGGCCTCACACTCATGGAGATCTGCTTGCCCCTGC
>LZPO01087485.1:63132-96151 GCA_001675575.1 Neotoma lepida | reverse complement strand
ATAACAATTTTATTTATAATAGCCAGAACCTGGAAACAACCTAGATGTCCCTCAACCAAGAAATGGATGAAGAAAATGTGGTAAATTTACATAACAGTGTATTACTCAGCTGTTAAAAATAAGGATATCATGAAATTTATAGGCAAATAGATGCAACTAGATTAAAACCATTCTGAATGAGTTAACCTAAACCAAAACTGTAAAGATAAATGTGGTACGTATTCACTTTTACACAGCTATTAGCTATTAGGTAAATGGTAATCAAGCTACAGTCCACAGACCCAGAGAGATTGGGTAAAGAGGAAAGCTATAAGGGTGAAGCATGGAATCTGGAAAGGGTAAGTAGAATATATTGTGTTGGTTGGATGGGAGTGAGTGGGGGCAGGAGCAGGAGTTATCAGGTGGGGATATGGAGCAAGAGTGCAGAGAGGAACAGCTGGAATTAGGGGGTATTTAGGGGTTAATGTGGAAACCTAGTGCACTGATAACTTCCCAGAATCGGTGAGGGTGACCCTAGTGAGAACTCCTAGTGATGGTGGTACTGGGTTGTATGCAGTAGTGTTGTTGGCTGAGGAGGTTTCCTGGAGATTCCAAAATGATACAGGCTAACGCCAGGAGAGGTTGCTCTCTGAAAAATTACAGCACAGACCTATTTCCCAGGACAACATCCACACAGCTAACTGACTGTAGAGAGGTTGCACAGGTGCAGGCTTGGAGCTTTCATGCCTATGTTCTAGTCTCCTTGGCACAAGAAGGTACTCTAGAGGCTATAGAAAGAAAAATCTGGACAACAACCCAGCTACCAAACCCTCCATTTACACTCTGTCCTGCCTGTAAGATGTGCAAGAACATGGTGAACAGAACATGTGAGAGTGCCCAGCCAATGTTTAGTTTACCTTTAGGCCCACACCATGAGAGGGAATCCATGTCTGACATTACATGAATGACCACAAACTTCATGGAGACTTAAATGGCAATCGATGGGTTTGCACCAGGCACTCTGCATATGTATTATGACAGTTAGCTTAGTGTTTTGTGGGAATCCTAACAGTGGTAGCAGGTGGAGTTCTGATGCTTTTACTTGCTCTTGAGACTCTTTTTGTATTCTTGCCTTGCCTTTTCCAGCCTCAATGTGAAGGTTTTGCTTTCTTTTGTTTTTGTTTTTGTATCTNTTTTGGTCATGTTTGGCTATTCTCTCTTGGAGGCCTGCTCTTTTTTGAAGAGGAAACAAAAGAGAGGAAGTAGATCTGGGGAAGAGGGGAGGTGGGCAGGGGTTAGGAGGAGTGCAGGGAGGGGAAACTGATCAATATGTATTGTGTGAGAGAATAATCTATTTTGAATTAAAAAATAATTCAATATTTTCTAAATGAAAATGCAAATAAGAAAGAATCAATAATGGAAAAAGAGAAGTACAATAGTGAAGACAGGGACAGACACATACAGCTCTTGTTCTGTGTGTGTAGAGGATGAGCATTACACAGTAGCTTATTACAAGCTCATTCTTGGACCTTGTCCAGATCTGTGAAACTAGTTTCATTGTCAGCAATGTGAAAGATACATCATGCAGGAAACAAACACAGGCCATTATCTTTTGTTATCTTTTACTAGTTTGGATTATGGAATAACAGAGGTTCCTGATCATTTAAATCTAAAAAATACTCTTGCTTTTCATTGAGGAAACTAATGTATAAATAACTATGTAAATAAAATAAATGCATATGAAATGTTAGAAAGTCTTGCTACATAAATTATATCATACATTAAACATATAAAGGCTGATACATTAAAATGCTAAATGTTTAAGCACATTTTCCAAAGTAAAAATGAAAGTTTTACTATCTAAGGAAGGTTATTTGATGAGAAAACAAAGAGATGGATTACTTGTCTAAGAGTATTACATGTTCATTAAACTATAATTTAGGTCATTATTTAAATTAAAAATCAGCCTTTTCTTAACCTGTTAAGATGTCTTTCATGTAGTATGAATCACTAGAAGAAAGCTCTCATTCCATTGAAAGAAAGCAAATTTTTGCACTTTTACAGTTTTCTATAATAGCACATTTGGGTCTCATCTCTATAACAACTCTTGGTACAAAAAGCTTGATATTTAATAGTAGTTCTTTACATACTAACTAAATGAATGTTAGAAAAACCCTCTGAAGAAAATTACTTTCATGAGATTCTGTGTTCTTGCTCCCCTTATTTTTTCTATTGCTACTTGTAATGCCTGGTGCTCTCACATCAATCTGACAAATGAGAGTCCATTAAAGATGAAAATCAGAAAATCAGGTGGGAGAAAGAAGTGGGGTGACATAGAACAAGTTGTTATTATATGCTGTCTCATGACCAATACAGTACTGACTGTGAGAGTGCTTCATAAGTGTATAATCCTTTAATTATTGCTATTGTCTTCATTCATTTAGCACTATGTCCTTTTGAAGCCCCAAGTTTGTCATCAACAAGTGAAACTTTAGGTTATTTTCACATTTTGGCTGCCATGAATATAACAGCCATGAACATGAGAAATCTCATACTTCTTAATAATAATTTTAAATATATAGAAAATATACTGAGAAGAATGCTGGGATCCATAGCAATTCTGTCATTTTATGAGAACTCTGTATACTGGAGACACACATGACCACATAGAAAGAAAGAGAATGCCTGAAGAAAATGGCTTACTGTTTTGTTTGCAGTAACAGGGTTGCTTGGGTATAGGTAATGTCCAAATGCATCAGAATACACACACTAAATATTTGCGATTTTATATCAACTATTAAATGAAACATGCTTTAACTAATTTTAGTTGATATCTGTGGAAAATCNCAAACTACTATTATCAAAATTTACTTTGCATGCTACTATACAATTACATGCTACATTCATGTTCATTGATAAATTCTGGAGCATGTTTTACTTTCACTCTTTTTGCTATCTCAATTAAATTATACTTAGTAGGGTATCATTTTTATGAACATAATGTATTGTGTGTCATGAAACTATACTGCAGCCCTCTTTCTATGTCTTTGTACATTATTTCAAATCAGGTTCATTTTCACACATTTACTGTAGTTTGCTAAATAAATGATTATATAAAATAATAACATTTATCATTTTGTACTTCTGCAATGAACACTATTAAAATATTTTCAACAACAACAACAAAAAGATGTTGGGTATGTTCAATTTATAGCATAAATTCAGTACAAAACATAGAAAATTCACAACAAATCATAACAAGAAAGCTGATTCAAAACCTATGTGCCATGTGGAAAAACTCAGAATTCTCAATACGGTTAAGAAAAAATGGTACACATGTTGACATGTGACTTTTTTACCTAACACAAATCTATAACAATCAAGAATGTGTATAATATTTCTCAAAGAATAAGGAAATAAGCCCAGTGTCCATGGTGAGACACATTGTACAGCCTTGGTGCAGGGAGGAGGTGCTTGGACCTGCCTCAATTGAATGTGCCAGGCTCTGCTGACTCCCCATGGGAGACCTTGCCTTGGAGGAATGGGGAGTGGAGGGTGGGTTGGAGGAAGGCTGGGGGTGGGTGGGAGGAGGGAGGAGAGGGGAATCTGTAAAAAATTATAAAAATAGTATCAGCTATGAAATAAAATATTTGTGAAAAAAGTAACTTGAAAACATATCTAAGTGCTGTGCTGGAAGCAGCTTCCTTTGTTCACTGCCTGTGACTTGGACCTAGTACTGGAATGACAGCTGACTATGCTGAAAAGGAGGAAGCAGCTGTCTGGCTGGATATCATGCTCATCTCCATCTTGAGGGAAATGCTGTTACCAACAATGCTGAGAAAAATATGCAGAGTGAAACACATAAAAGTCTGGATCTCGGCCAGGCAATTCTTTTCCTCCTGATATCTGGTGAATGCTAAATTACTACTTGCTGAATGATTGACTAGTTAACCAATATGTAATTGAAGAAACCTTAGACACTGCAACAGATGTACCTCTCCTCCAGTATGCCTTGGAGAGCTTCATGATTTCACAGACACCTGCCTGTACATGACACAATCCTATGCTTTGTATCACGTGGACCCTCAACACTAATTGGTTTATGTCAATATCTGCTATCAGTGAAACACTGAAGTCATGTCCACATCACAGTACTGCTTCTACACACAGCTGTGTTAATCTAAAAGTCACATGCACAAAGGCATTTCTCCACAAAACAGAATTCTATCACAACACCAAAAAGAGCCTAATCAGGATTTCTTGGGAGACATACACTTCTAGCCTATTAAGCATAAAAAGTTAAAATCTCTTTTTTAAAAAATAAAAAATAATTCAGAAGTACATGAAGATGCATAGAAAATCTTCACATTCAACCCAGGGCTACCTCAATACTGTATGTGCTTTGTGTAAATTAATATAAGTAACTTTTAAAAATATAAAACAAAAAGTTAAGTCAGTGCTTTTTTTGTGTAATCTTAATAACATATATGTAGGCAGTGCCTGTAATTGCTTAGGATGAGGAAAATCCATATCAACATTCCATGTCAGTAAAGACAAGTTGGTGTCAGAATACATTTATTGAGCTTGGCTTGCTAGTACTCCAGCACTCAGTCAAGAATGACTGAGACTCCTCATACACTGTCATTTAAACTAAATTATGTGTAGGTTTCAACCAAGGTCACATAGGTTCCATTTCCTTAAAATTGCACAACTTGAATAAATGCGTATATATGGTAGGTCCTGTGCCCTCCTGACCATATTCACCAGGAACAACAAGCAATACATACATAACTAAAGTCACTTTTATTTAGGAAATTATTAGAGGGTCCATTAGAAACTCTCTTGCATATAAATTTCCACTGGCTGTACATTAATAAAAGTCATATTCCTTCATACAACCCTTTAGAAAACCTAAATTCCATGCAGCTTCAAGTGCCGGATATTAACACAGCTCCTACTTACCCTACCTATACTCAAAACACTTCCAAACACAAGGGGTACCTTTCCATTCTCAATTCAAATAGCGACAGGAGAATTTTGTAATACATGTCTGTATCAAATTTAGTGTGACAATGTGCTTTGTGAAACTTGTGAATACTCACATTTGAGGCGTCTTTCTAAATAAGACCATGTGCAGCACGTTTTATACCCACCAGGTTCTTATACTTGATCTGCCTAAATGACAGCATTTGGATTTCAGATCAAATTAAATAAAATGTGTGCCTTTCTTTTCCATGCATTTTAAGATGCTATTTTCAGTTGGAATACCAGAGCTTAATATTGAATTTCTGTGTGTGTAAAATGAACTGTGTGAAAAAAATAACATAACATATGCTTTGTTTTGTCATTCATTCCACTAAAACATGAGAAACTAGTTTCAGACACTTCAAAAATGTAAGAAACTACTGGAATAAATTCTTTAAACTCTATAAAAAAGAATAAAGAAATAGAGAGAAAAAGCCAAGAACAAAAGCACAAAAATATAGTCAAGCTTTCATCAAGAGACAGAAACTGAACCAGAAAACTGTGAACTTGACCAATGTTATCTGTGATTGTACTGTGAACTTGACCAATGTTATCTGTGATTGTACATGTATAGAAACTAAGCACAGACTTCACAACTCTCACAAAAGTAACTCAAAGTGACCCCCAAACTGCTATATTTTTGATTCTCCAGCTACTACTGATCTCTCTTCCAGAGAGGTCCTATGCTATCTCTGGAAATGGAGGTTGATCAGAAAGATTGGCTATAGCTATGCATCCCCTTATTCCCCCTGGTGGTTTCAGGCAAAACTAGTCTAACTGATGCTTCCACACAAAACAATGTTAAAGAATAATAGATGCTTCCTGACACATAGATTATTGCACAGAATATGGTATCTTCCCTATCTACCTGCCCAACACCATGAACATCGAAGATACCTTTGCAGCTCAGAAATTCCACTTGTCCCCTGGAATTGAATTTCCCTGAATCATGCCATTGTAGTGGTGGTAGAGGAAAGATAAAGCATTCTAATCAAGTATTTCTAAATGACGACCTCATTACCTCCTTTCTACCAGTTTCTAAACTATTTGTAAAACTTATCACACAAAACTGAATGTGGAATGCAATGTTGAGAATTTCTACAAACCAGACCTTCAGTTTCCAATCTGTGTTCCCACTGCACACCAAAGGCATNGCCTCTATGTGCACAAAGGACAGTGATACTATAAACAATGCATCTCCCATGGACAGGATTGCAGAGTCTCCATGTCCCTAAGGAATGCACATGCAGGGAGGCTTAGAGATCAAGGGCCACTGCCCAGGTCAACAAATGGACCAACAGAGCCAGTCCATCTCTCATGGTCCATTCAACTCCCAGCAGATATGACAGCTCAGAAAAGCTGCTCCTCCTGCACAGAAGGAAATGCACCCCTCACTCACCATATCATGGCTTATGGTCACCCTCATGGCTCCCTAGAGTTGTACAAGATATGTGGTGATATTTTATTTGTGCTCTAACAAATAAAGCTTNCNTGGGGATCAAAGGACAAAGCCAGTCACTATATTAAACATAAAGGTCAGACAGTGGTAGCACATGCCTTCAATCCTGGCTTTCAGGAGGCAGAGATTCATCCAGCTCTCTGTGAGTTCTAGGCCACTCTGGGAACAGAACCAGGCATGTTGGCACATGCTTTTATTCCCAGCACTAGTTAACCATAGAGGTCTGGAGGTCTATACAGACAGATAGGAAGTGATAGAGCTGGGTAGAAAGAAGAAGCGATGTAGCTAGGCAGAGAGAGGAAATAAGATGGCAGGGCACAGAAAGGTATATAGGCATGAGTATACAGGAAGTAGCTCTCTCTTGGGCTGAGGATTTCCTAGCAGTAAAAATTTGTGGCTGGCTTTGTCCTTTGATCCCCAGGCAAGCTTAATTTGTTAGAGCACAAATAAAATATCACCACAAAGAACCCTACAAAAAAATCCAAAATGTACTTTCCACTGGTGCTCCTGATTGCTAGGCTTGCCCAGAGTCCCTCAAAAGCTATTATAACTCTTCTGGGCCTCAGGACAATAGCAGCTCCTCTATTAGTTGAGCAGAGATCAAATGACTGAGACAGTACAGTTCTTCCCAGCTCTGTTCTTCCATTCTAGGGACAGATAGGTCTCTAGTGTGATTAAATTTGTATTTTAGCAGAAAGTCTTCCAGTCTCTCAGAGCACTTCCAATTCCCCTTCCAAGATATAGTGTCCCTTGCACATATTTCATTACACAGTCACTGACTGGAGAAGGCAACCTTTTGCTTCCTAGCTGGGAAGTCTTTCAGCTAAACATAGGTCACATTCAAACAGTAACTGTTGTTAAAGTATAAAGAGGCCATGTATTAAAAAACAATGATGGGTCTAAGGGAGGGCTTAAGAGGCAGGAATGATTTGGGGGCCCATAGAGACTCCATATTTAATGTGTTCCTGTTTAATCTTGACTCAAGGTCAGAAAGTCTGAGCTTGTTTTGCCCTGCAAGGCTAAATAATAGGATGTTTTGGCCAAAGGTGTGGTCACCAGATGTCTCATACTTCAAGGCCTAATTACAGGATATTTTGCTATGAGGAGTGGCTACTAGATATTTTGAGAATTAAGGAGGTATTCACACTTGTTTGTACTTTGAACCATGTGTCCTTGAGAGGGAGAGGTCTTTTGCCTCTCCCCTTGCTGGTATATAAAAGTCCCTTGAGGAATAAAGTTGGGGTGACTGTGGTATTGACACAGAACTGTCATGATGCTATTTTGTGTCTCAGACTTTTACTTTTACATCTATGACTATATTTTTCATGTCTATTATTTCCCAATCAACACTCCCCTATTTCAAGGATTGGTGGGCTGGACTCTGCAGGCAGTGTCCAGCTAGTGGGGCGCTGTATATAGGGGATTCCAGTGATGGACACCACAAGTTGAAGGGAGTGCTCAGAAAGTCAAAAGTGGAAGTATGGTGAGAAAACTCTGCAGTAAATGGTAAAAATGGGTCAGGGTAATAGTAGACAGTTATTTGTACATTTGCTTGGAGATATTTTGAAAGGCAGGGGAGTTAAGGCAGAGCAGCAACAAGTATAGAAATTTTTAGAGTTTGNAAAGGAACTGTGCCCTCAATTTCCTGACTATAAGCACTTGGATGCAGATTCATGGGGAAAATTGGAGTAAAAATCCAACAGCCAATCCAAAAATCCGATCTGCATACCTATGAACACCCGATTTTTGGCAAACAAGTCAAAACTGTACAATGCAAAAAAGAAAGCGTCTTCAACAAATGGTGCTGGTATAACTGGATGTCAACATGTAGAAGACTGCAAATAGGTCCATATCTATCACCATGCACAAAACTCAAGTCCAAGTGGATAAAAGATCTCAACATAAATCAAGTTACACTGAACCTCATAGAAGAGAAAGTAGGAAGTATCCTTGAACACATTGGCACAGGAGACCACTTCCTAAATATAACATCAGTAACACAAACACTGAAAGCAATTAATAAAAGGGACCTCCAGAAATTGAGAAGCTTCTGTAAGGCAATGGACATGGAAAACAAGACAAAACAACAACCTAAAGAATGAGAAAAGATCTTCACCAACCCCACATCTGACAGAGGGCTGATCTCCAAAATATATAAAGAACTCAAGAAACTAGACATCAAAATACCAAACAATCCAATTAAAAAATAGGCTACAGAGCTAAACAGAGAATTCTCAATGGAAGAATCTCAAATGACTGAAAAACATATAAGGAATTTCTCAACATCCCTAGTCATCAGGGAAATGCAAATCAAAATGACACTGAGATACTATCTGACACCTCTTAGAAGGGCACACATCAAAAACATTAATGACTGCTTATGATAGAGAGGATGTGGATCAAGGGGAACATTCATCCACTGTTGGTGGGAGTGCAAGCTTGTAAAGCTACTTTCGAAATCAGTATGGTGATTTCTCATAAAATTGGGAATCAATCTAACTCAAGACCCAGTGATACCATTCTTGGGTATATACCCAAGAAATGTTCAATGATACCCCAAAGACACTTGCTCAACTATGTCTGTAGCAGCATTATTCATAACAGACAGAACCTGGAAACAACCTAGATAACCCTCAAGCAAAGAATGGATAAAAAAAATGTGATACATATACACAATGGAGTATTACTTAATTGTAAGAAACAATGACATCAGTAAATTCACAGTCAAATGGATGAAACAGGAAAATATTATCCTGAGTGAGGTAACCCAGACTCAGAAAGACAAACAGGGAATGTACTCAATAATAAGTGGTTAGTAGATGTAAAGCAAAGGATAGCTAGACTAAAACCCATAGCTATAGAGAAGCTAGCTAACAAGTAGGACCCTAAGAGGGATGCATGGATAGTCCTGTGAAGGGGAAATAAACAGAATCTCCATGAGTGAACTGGGGGTGAGGGGAGCAATGGAGAGTAGGAGATGGGGAATGAGAACATAAGGGAACGGGATGGTCAATCTGGGGGAGGGATGTAGTGGGAGACCAATAAAAGAGATATCTTGATAGAGCAAGACATCATGGGGATAGCGAGAAAACTGGTGCTAGGGAAGTTTCCCAGGAATCCACAAGGATGACCCCTGTGTAGACTCCTAGCAATAGTGGAGAGGGTGCTTGAACTGACTTCTCTCAGTAACCAGATTGGTGAATATCCTGTCATCACAGAGCCTTCATCCAGTAACTGATGGAAGCAGATGAGAGATCCACAGCCAAGCACAAGAATGAGTTCCAGGAGTCCAGTCAAAGAGAGGGAAGATAGATTCTATGAGCAAGGGGTATCAAGATTATGATGGGGAAACATACAGAGACAAGCAAATCAAGCTAGTAGGAACTCATGAACTTTATATCAACAGATATGGAGCCTCCATGGACCTGGACTAGGCCCCCTGCACAAACAAGACAGTTGTGTAGTTTGATCTGCTTAAGCAGCCCCCTGGCAGTAGAATCAGTATCTATCCCTGGTGCATGAGCTGGCTTTTTGGAGCCCATCACCTATAGTGAGACACCTTGCATAGCCTTGATGCAGGTGGAAAGGCCTGGACCTGCCTCAACTGAATGTATCAGGCTCTGCTGACTCCCCATGAGA
This sequence comes from Neotoma lepida, assembly GCA_001675575.1. NCBI lineage: Eukaryota > Metazoa > Chordata > Mammalia > Rodentia > Cricetidae > Neotoma > Neotoma lepida. Next base: position 86,049 of record LZPO01087485.1, on the reverse strand, counting down.
GGCCTTACCATTTTGGAGGAGGGAATGGATGGGTTGGGAGCAGAAGGCTCAGGGGGCAGGAGTAGGGAAGAGAGGGGGATCTGTCATTGGTGTATAAAATGAATTTAAAAATTCTTAATAAAAAGTCAAAGGAGAAAAAATATCCAACAGCATTATGATGAGCATGGGCCTGCAAATGTGGATAATTTAAGATTGTGTGTGTTTATTTAGNACAGTTCGGATCTGCACCCAGCATGGCAGAGGGTGTTTCACCCTGAAAGGGACATAAGTGAAACAAAACCCTCCACACAACAGAGGAGTTGTTAGACATGGATGCCTTTACAAAATTGCTTGATTATGGTCAGTCCAATCCTGGATATGAAGCTCAGTTTGGGGAGCAGAAACCTTGGGATGAGACACAGGAGAAGCTGAAGGGCTTGAGAGATATAGTAGTTTTCCTTTCACAAAAATTGGAGACTCTGCAGGCCTCTTCTTCTTGGGAAGGCACTTTTTTTCTTGCTGTAGTGGTTGGATTAGATCCACAAGGGGGGGCATCTATCAGAGTGGAAAAAATTGTCCATGATTGCTATGGTGCAAAGGCCTCCTGGAACATGGCAAACCCTCACTGTTAGTCATGCATCTCCCTGAAAGCCAGTGTTAGAGAAGCCTCTAGCTGAGGGCAGATGTGTGAGGATTTCAAATGTCTCCAGTGATTGAACCCAAGGCAATATCATATAGGTGCATGCTCCAATTCTGTTTAAACAACTCAGGGAATTAAAAATGACATGTTCTCAGTATGGACTCATTGCACCCTTTACACAGACTCTGCTAGAAAACACTTCTATAAAGGCCTTGCCTCCTAGGGATTGGGAACAGATGGCCAGAGTTTTCCTGTCTGGACAGGATTACTTGTTATGGAAAACTGAATTTGTGGAACAATGGCAAGCCATAGCTGATATAAATGGGCCCAACAAATTCCCATTACTTTTGATAAGCTTGCCAGAGATGGCATTTATCAGCAGACAGATCAGGAGTAAAATTTTGATCTGGCAGTGTATGCTCAGGTTAGTGCAGCTGCCAAGAAGCCCTGGAATAGAATTCCATCTTCTAGAAGACAGACCAAGGATTTAACAACGATTAAGCAAGTACTTGATGAATTATTTCAGGACTTTGTCTCTAGGCTAATGCAAACAATAGGCAAGTTAGCTGGAATACAGAAACTGAACTTTTGCTTGTTAAACAGCTAGCCTACAAAAATGCTAATGCTGCTTGTCACGCTGCTTTGAGCCCTCTTAGAAAGAAGGGCAACATCTTTGATTATATTTGATTTTTCTTGGATATTGGGTCTTCATATAATCAAGGGATAGTTACGACTGCTGCATTACAGGGAAAGACAGACAAGGATGATCTCTACCAACAAAGAAATCATGGCCTGAGGTGAGGGACCTCCTGTAAGTTGCTTTGGGTNTGGTCAGATGGGGTACCAGGTCAAGCATGTCCTAATAAGGAAAAAGGCATAGGGGCAAATAAGGAACCTGGTTTGTGCCCAAGAGGTAAAAGAGGAAAGCACTGGGCTAATGAATGTATATTAAAGAAGCATCCCCAGGGGAATCCTCTGCAGGAAATGAACAAAGAGGCCAACCCCAGGCCCCAAAACCACACTGTTATGGGTTGATTCAGCAGTCTGACCCTCCATAATGAAATTCATTCAGGACCTCTACAGAGCAAACCCAGACTGTGTCAGGTTAGATCTCTGCTCTTCCATCTACACAGTTTTAACTTCTGAAATGGGGGTACAAGCCCTCTCTACTGGTGTTTATGCGCCTTTGCTGGAAGGCACTGTAGGGTTATTGCTGGGGAGAAGTAGTACCACCATGCAGGAGGTCTTTGTTGTTCCCGGAGTGATTGACGCTGATTATGTAGGAGAAATCAAGGTTATGACTCACTCATCTAATGGAATTTCTGTGAAAAAGACAGACAAGAGACTTGCACAATTAATTTTACTTACCCAAGTGCAAACAGGAAATCAGGTTAAAAGGGATAAGAGAAGAGACCTGGGCTGTGCTGTGGCTATGCAGGAATGGCTTGGTTAGCATACTCAGTGGCACAGGAGCTGCTAAAGCTGTTGGAGCCCAGGCTTCCAGCAGTGAAGTGAGGTGGAGCTGTGCTCTAGGCTGAATTATAACTGAGCAAGATCAATTTCTGCAAGTTTATATTGTTCATTATATGGATTTTATTTTGCTTGCCCATAAAAATGAAGGAAATTTGCTTGCAACCTATGGACAGCTTCCACAGGGCCTTGCCCATGTAGGATTAGTAATTGCCCCAGAGAAAGTGCAGACAGCCACCTTTTCATTATTTGGGACATTTTTTTTATCCTAAAGANATTAAGCCTCAGAAATTAGTCAGTAGCCCTCCTATATACAAATGATAAATGGACTGAGAGAAAAATCAGAGAAACATCACCCTTTACAGTAACCACAAATAATATAAAGTACCTCAGGGTAACCCTAACTAAGCTAGTGAAGGACCTGTATGATAAGAACTTNAAGTCGCTGAAGAAAGAAATTTAAGATTTCAGAAAATGGAAAGATCTCCCATGCTCATGTATAGGTAGGATTAACAATGTGCAAAAGGGAGCAGGAGGTTCGAGCTGGAAGAGGGACAGAGTGGGAGAGGAAGGAGATAACATGATAAATGGGGAAATCATGGGAATAGGGAGAAACAGAGTGCTAGGGAAGTTCCCAAGAGTCCACACAGATGACCCCACCTTAGACCACTGGAAATAATTAAGAGGGTGCCTGAACTGGCCTACTCCAGTGACCACATGGATGAATACCCTAACTGCCACCCATGGAGCCCTCATTCAGTGATTGATGGAGGCAGATGTGGAGATCCATGGCTGGGCACCAGGCCGAGCTCCAGGAGCCCAATCGATGGGAGAGAGGGGGCCTTCTATGAGCAAGGGACAACGAGATCGTGATGGAAGGGTGTGCAGAGATGGCCAGCCAAACTAGTGGAGATGCATGAACTATGGACCCATAGCTGAGGAGACCCCATGAGCCCTCATCCAGAGATGGATGGAAGCAGATGCAGAGATTCACAGCTGGGCACCAGGCAGAGCTCCAGTAGTCCAACTGATGAGAGAGAGGAGAGATTCTATGAAGAAGGGACATTGAGATCTTGAGGGGAAAATGTAAAGAGATGGCCAGCCAGGGTGGTGGAAATACATGAACTGTGGACCAATAACTGTGTAGCCCCCATGGTGCTAGACTGAGCCCTGTGGAAGCTTGAGACAGTTGTTTGGCTTGAACTGTTTGAGGGCCCCCAGGCAGTGTGATCAAGATCTGTCCCTGGTGCAGGGACTGGCTGTTTGGAGCCCAGTGCCTGAGGTGGGACACCTGGCGCAGTCTTGGAGCAGGGAGGAGGGTCTTATCCTGCCTCGGCTGACAGTGCCAGGCTCCAGAGACTCTCCATGGGAAACCTTGCCTTGGAGGAGGTTGGAATGGGGGTGGTTTGAGGCGGGAGCCAGTAGGGCAGGAGGAGGGAGGAGAGGGTGATCTGAGGTTGGTATGTAAAAGGAGTGGAATTTTTTAATAAAAAAAGAAATAAAAAAGATATCTTAAAAGGAGAAATTCGTTAAAAGAGAATTTTTTTCCCACATTAAAAAATGGGAAACATTTTTACCATGGTAGGAAATTGGTCTCTATATGATAAGACATTAGGCAGCCTAATAGAACTAAATGAGAGGATAATTAATCTTGATGGGGTGTACATGACATCAATTATGAATATTATTTGTTTATTCACTTTTATTTTAGCATTAAGAAGGTTGGTCAATTTGAGTGCCAAGATAAAAGCTTTAGGAAAACCTGTTAAAAGGAATTATAGAGAAATTCAAATCCAGACAAAAGAATTTCAAGGTACACCCAGCTCAGGATTGATGTTACAAAAACTTTTAAAATGCCTTATAGAGAAATTCAGACCCAGACAGAAGCATTTAAAGGTTAACTTAGCTCAGGATTGAATTATATGGTTACAGACAAACAGCCTCAGGCTATGAGACAGCAGACATTCATCTACCCTATAATCTTACAACAACTGTCAGATGCTCATGTTCAGGCTAATTGGGTCCAGTGCAAACGCTAGATTTAAGGAGATTTAAAGAAGCTATAGTATCATATGGCATGCATTCTCTATTTGTAAAGCAGATGTTAAACTTGTGGTCAACTTGTAATAGAATTATCCCTCAGGATTGGAAAGAATTAGCTGCTGCAGGGCTAGGACCCAGTCCAAACTTACAATGGAAAACATGCTTTTAACAGGAAGCTAAAACTATAGAACAGCAATGTAGGACTAGAGGTATAGAAATTTTCCAGGACCAGCTTCTTGAAGAAGATGCATATGTGGATATAAACAGACAATGTCTATATGATAACCAAACTGTAATTCTATGCTGCCTGGCAGCCATGAATGCATGGGACAGAATTGCGGAAGCAGGAAAGAAAACTGAATCATTTACAAAAGTTATACAGGGCCCCAAAGAATCCTTCATGATTTCCTACAAAGGCTGTCTTAAGCAGTATATAGAATGATACCAAATTCAGAAACTAGACAGATAATAATTGAATCCTTGGCTTTTGAGAACATGAATGCGGCATGCAAAAGAATAATCAAGCCACTAAAGGNATGGTCAGCACCCTTGGAGGATTGGATCAAGGACACAATTAACATTGAGTCCCATTGTAGTAGAAAGTTTGTCCAGTCCGGCCCGGCTCCCACAGCCGCTTTGACACCAGTAAGCACACAGAGGCTCATATCATTTTTCAAACCATGGTCATGGCAGGCTTCTAGTTAGCTAGCTCCTACATCTTAAATTAACCCCTTTTTATAATCTATGTCACCATGTGTCCCACGTGGCTTTACCTGTGTGCCGTTACATGCTATTTTCTAGATGGCAAAATGGCGTCTCTTCACTCTGCTTTCTGTTTCTCGTTCGAATCTCCCGCCTAACCTTATTCTGCCTCACCATTGGCCAAGTGGCTTTATTTATCAACCAAAATCAGAGCAACACATTTTCAGAAAGACATTCCCATCATCCCATGACCATGATGATAAGTGGATAGGAGAGGTTAAATCAAGAGCTTTGCGGAAAAATAATAATGTCAGATGTTTTAACTGTGGTAAANCAGGACATTTGAAAATGGAGTGTAAACAGGGCATTTCTAGAAACACTGTTTCTTCAAGGAACACTGGCAACAGAATGCCCCTCCCTTCTGAATTATGCTGAAGGTGTGGTAAAGGGAAATACTGGACCAATGCATGTAGATAAACAAGGGACAGACAAGGTAATCCTTTGCCTTCGGGAAATTCCCTGAGGGGCCTCTCACAATCCCCCATAGTAAATTCAGTTCAGACTTTTCCTGCCATCATAGAAGAAACCCCATCTCAGAGCATTTAAATAACCAAATGCCTATTGTGAAAATCATAATGCTTGGGGTGATAGAACAGCTATAGCAAAGAACAGGAAATTCAGGAGAAACTACAAAGCAAATTTTTTGGCAAATTTCTATAAATGAACAAAGACCAAAATTAAAAATACAAATAAATGATGTCCTCTTAGACAGTCTAGAGGACACTGGTGCAGATGTTACTATAATTGCACCAGATTTTTAGTATCCAAATTGGCCTTGTCAGGAGGTAAATGTTCAGTTATTAGGGATTGGAATATTATCTCAAGTGAAACAGAGCGCAAGATGGCTCAAATGTATAGGACCAGAAGGACAGAGTGGAAAAATAAAGTTGTATGTGGCTAATATAGCTATAAATTTATGGGGCTGTGATCTATTACAACAAAGGAATATGCAGATTAATACTTCTCCAACCACCCTTTCACTGAAATCTCCTAGTTAAAGCAGGGTAAGGAGGACAGAAGCTGGAAAGGTTTGCTGTATCATTTTAGATAATTCTGTTTCTGATAGCTCTGCCAGCTTTTAATGTCAAAGAGCTCTGACATTTTACACTGAAAGGCTGATTAAGGTCCCTCCCTTATGAGAGTAACACTGGGAGCCTTAACACATTGATCAAGTTCTAAGATCTTGAATTCTTAAATATTATTTTGAAAAGAGATGTTTTAATTATACAATCTTGATGGCATTTAGTGTAGGAGACAGTGAGTAGACTTTATTTGAATTTAAAAATGTGTCTGTAACAGTCATTAAAAAGTTACCAGTGGCTGAGATGTANTTCAGTTGGCATCCTGGGTTTAAGCCCCGGTAAGGCATAAAGCAGNCATGTGNCTGTAATTCCACAAATGTGACAAATGTCTATAATCCCANAGCTCAGAAGATGGAGTTACAAATTGCATTTGACAAGTAATTAACACACAGANTAAATCACTTAATTCAGTATCTAATACAAACTCTGCTTAAAATGAATAAAAGCACAAAATAGCCATTATACATCCCAAGACATAAAAATGGCCAACTTGTACCCTAAAAAAAAACGCACAAAATGAGGACCCAGCAACACCTCCTCCCCATGCCATGTGGCTGGGACAGGCGGAACTCATACAGATACCTCAGACGCTGGGCGATTGGACACTATTATGATCTCTTCTTGATGAGGAAACATGGTCCTACCCAGCATCATGAGGGACAAGGAAANAAATGAGGACCCAGCAACACCTCCTCCCCATGCCATGTGGCTGGGACAGGCAGAACTCATACAAATACCTCAGATGTTGGGCGATTGGACACTATTATGATCTCTTCTTGATGAGGAAACATGGTCCTACCCAACATCATGAGGGACAAGGAAACCCACACACAGCCCTGGGGCAGTCTGCCTAGGGCTCCTAGGAGAAAACATGGGTCCATCAGGCACCTTACAGTGTCAAGCAGACTGTCACTTTTATGGTAAGCAAATACATGGTGTGGTGTGGGAGAGAGAAACAGAATGGCTCATGTTCTCCAGACAGAGGCATATCTGAAGAGGCAAGAGAGGTGAGAAGCAGACTGAAGTGGATGGCTTGATTGGCACCCAGGGCCATGGTGATAACTGGGCCTCTGCTGCTACTGGTGCACATGTCTGGTTTCATGGCTCTNATGCAGCCATGGTCACTGTTGATGTCCGTGGCTCCTGATACCACAGAAGATAGGCCTCCCATTGGCTAAAACATTAGGGAGAACTGGTTCTGCCCCTCACCAGGTGAAACACTCAGGAGAGAGCTTCCTATACCTCTGCTGGGCAGCACAGTAGAGCTGACCCTTTTCACAGAGGCATGGGCAAGCCTGTCTTGGGGGTATGAAGATGGGAGAACAGGTTGTGCCCCTCTCATATGGCATGTGGTGGCATGACTGAGGGAAAGATGCCCTCATCCCCATGACCCTCACCACGTGCAGCAAGTGGGGGACCTGACCCAACCCCTCACCAGCTTCAGTACCCAAGAGAACAGACCCTGCACCTCACCTGGACAGCACAGTAGAGCTGATCCTGTAGACAGGGGTGGGGTGAGCTAGCCCTGAGGAAATGAGAGAAGAATAGCTGGTACTCCCACCCTCGTCTGTGGTATGATGGTGGTGGTGGGAGCAAGGGAAAGATGTCCTCTCACCTTGTCCCTACTGCCTCCAGCTGTCCACAAAGATAACCCTCTACTTTACCAGTGGCAACACTTGGGAAAGTAGCCCCTGCACCTCACCTGAGGAACATAGTGGAGCTGGCCCTGATTGTTCAGGAGTGAGAGAGGTGACCCTGAAGGCATGAAAGTAGGGCAACTGGCCCTGCTCCTTGCTCATTGCTGTAAGGGGTGGTGGGGTCAGTTGCTAGATGAGGCAATGTTCGAGAGCTCACCCTGATAGTGAGGATGGGGAAAAGCCAATGGGCTGACCAACTTTGCATCTACCCAGGGCCAGAATCAGGGTTATGGGTTGGCCTGCCCCTACATCTACCCCATCTACGATCTGCTGGAACACATGAAAGGGTCAGTCCTGCAGACCCAAAGCTGCAGAATCTCCATGACACCAGACAAAAACAGCATATCCAAGAGTAGTCCCAGTGAGGGTCCAGCATCAATAGAGTAGCAATAACCAGAGGCCTCAAACCAGACCAAACACTTTGTAATGAACACTTGCAAATAAAGATATATGGATAAAAGGGTTTACTGCATGACTCTCAGTGTCACACTATAGCTTCCATGATGAGATTTTTTATTTTTTCCTTTTATTTCCTTGTTTTTTCCTTTTTTTCTCTAAAGTTTTATTTTATTTTTTTGAGGGTGGTTGCAAGGGCAGAGGGAGGGGAAATGAATGGGATCAAAATACATGATGTGAAAGACACAAAGAATAAATAAAAAGATTACTTATTTTACAAATTTTATGCTTTATTGTATCAGGCCAGAAAGCAAACTGCATGCTTGAAAAGGTGCTATGACATGGAAATTTTACATTGAATGCATTGAATAGGAAAGTGGTATTTATTTCTCCAATAACCACTTCTCTAATTGAGATGGTTGGTTTTAATTTTCAACTTGACGCAACCTGGAACAAAGTCTTGTGAAGTATTGCTACACTATCACAAGGCTGACCTGAGATCATGTCTAAGGGAAATTATCTTGATTTCCTTAAATAATGTGAGAAGACACAGTCTGAAAGGGTGGAACATAATTTCCTGGTTTTGCTTTTTGCTCTTTGTTTTTGTTTTTGTTTTCTTTTTGTTCTGAACTATATGAGTAGTGAAAAAATAGCTGAGCACTAAACTGTGTGCATTCCTTTTCTCTCCTCTCAATTGTGGATTTGATTTGTTGCCTGAAATACCTTCCTTGAATCCACCTTAATGACTGATTATAACTTGGGATTATAAAGTGAATAAATCCTAAATCCTTCCTTCCCTAAGACATTTTTCCTCTTAGTATTTTAATACAACAGAAATGAAACTATACCTAAATATATGAATGGATATATACAGACATTCTNAACCTTGTGCAAAAAAGTAAAGAATGAGCATGTGATTCCAAATTTTTTTCCAGCATCAGGAAACATTATTATTCATTGAAATCCCAAAACTGCTTCATTTTATTAAAGCCACTAACTGTACAACTGCTTAAAGCAGTTCAGCCAGAATTAATTAGTATCAAGAATGCTTTTCATGTTACCTTTAATGAGTACTTGTGTGCTGATAAATGTTACCACTTTACTCAAATTTTAGACATGAAACATGTGTCTATGTATATGTTTTATATGAACTATTTAATGTTTTAACATTAGCATCTTCAATACAAATGAGTTATTACACAAGAAAAAATACTCCTCCAACCTGTGAAACAGACCATAAACTAACACGTTTCTAAAAGAAATATTAAGAGGTATTATTATAAAGAACAATTACCAGCCATCTAGATTGTACAAGAGCAGGGCACAACAACTGCTGATCTTTGAAAGATACCAACAGTTCCACCTATAAAATGGTTGACAGACAATCCTGTATGGATTTAGCAATGGCTTTTAACAATAGAGAAATTGCAGGCTTTAGAAGACGGGGTACAAGAGCAGTTAAATGTTCAGCATATTGAATAATCAAACAGCCTTTGGAATTCTTCTGTATTTATTAAAAAGAATTCTGGTAAATGGAGAATGGTAACAGACCTAAGAGCAATTAACAAGGTAATTCAGCCAATGGGCCCTCTACAATGTAGAATTCCTTTGCCTACTTTGTTACCTAAAGGATGGCCTCTTATAGTTATTGATTCAAAAAGACTGTGTCTTCTCTATACCCTTACAAGAAACAGACAAAGAAACATTTGACTTCACGGGGCGTACTTACAATAATTCTCAAACAGTTAAGAGATATCAGTGGAGGGTTCTCCCACAGGGAATGTTAAATAGCCCAACCCTGTGCCAATATTTTGTAAGACAGCCATTGGAAGTAATACNTAAACAATTTCTTAAATCTATATTTTATTATTATATGGATATTTTACTAGCTGATTCAAATGCAGATAACTTAGAAAGAATGTTTGAAGAAGTAAAGAAAATTTTGCCTTATTGGGGATTACAAATTGCCCCTGAAAAGACACAAAGAGAAGATTCTATTAATTATTTAGGATATAAAATAGGTCTACAAATATTAGACCTCAAAAGGTGAGAGTTAGGAGAGATCAATTATAGACTCTTAATGACTTTCAAAGATTATTTGGAAATATTCCTCATCTACAAACTGTTGTTGGGATAAAAAATGNTGAATTGAGTAATTTGTTTAAAATCTTAGAAGGTGACAAGGACTTAAACATTCCAAAAGAATTTACAGCTGAAGCTGAAAGAGAATTGGCCTTGGTGTAAAAGTAAGTACAGGAAGGACATGTAGATTGAGTACATCCAAAGCTTGATTGCATTTTGGATATTTTACCCTCTAAGCATTCTCCTACAGGAATTTTAATGCAGGGGGAAGATATTATATTGGAATTGATATTTCTACCAAATAAACAGAGTAAAAAATTGAAAACTTATGTTGAAAAGATCTCTGACTTGATTATAAAAGGAAAATTGAGACTTCATCAATTAGCAGGAATAGACCCAGCAAAAATTATCGTACCTTTAACTACGGAGGACATGTGCAAATTATGGGCAGAAAGTGAACCTTGGCAAAGAGCTTGAAGTAATTTTTTTGAGAGAAATTAACAGCAAATATTTCAAAAGCAATAGAATTGAACTTATAAAGAGAGCTGATTGGATTTTGTCTCGCATTTTACTGGAAGCACCCATATCTGGAGCTCGTACATTTTATTCAGATGAAAACAAACAAGGAAAGACAGGTTACAAATCAGAAAATTTAAGTAAAGTGATTCAAAGTCCTTATAATTTGTTTAAAAAATTGGAATTGCATGCTATTCTGTTGGTATTAATGGATTTTTCAGAACCTNTCAACATAGCTATTGACTCCCAATATGCTGAAAGAGTGGTATTACATATTGAGACTGCAGAATTTATCCTGGATGAGTTAGAATTAACTTTGTTATTTATTCAGTTACAAGATATAATCAGGGCTGGGCAGTGGTGGTGCACACCTTTAATCCCAGAACTCGGGAGGCAGAGGCAGGTGGATCTCTGTGAGTTCGAGGCCAGCCCTGGCTACCAAGTGAGTTCCAAGAAAGGCGCAAAGCTACACAGAGAAACTCTTGTCTCAAAAAAAGAAAAAAAAGATATAATCAGGACTAGGAAGCATCCCTTATATATAACTCACATCCGATCCCATACAGGTCTGCCAGGCCCTCTTGTACAAGGTGATGATGAGATTGGTAAACTATTGATAGGAAATGTGCTGGAGGCCTCATAATTTCATAAAAAAAAATTATGTCAATAGNAAAGGTTTAAAAAAGGATTTTTCCATTACCTGGCAACAAGCCAAGGAAATTGTAAAGAAATGTCCTACTTGTTCTTTTTACAACCAAACTCCATTATCAGCAGGATGTAATGCAAAGGGTACTCAGAGGAATGAAATCTGGCAGATGGATGTGTTTCACTTTGCAGAACATGGAAAATTTAAATATGTACACCACACCATTGATACGTATTCAGGATATCAATGGGCAACTGCTTTGAGTTCTGAAAAAGCTGAGTCTGTAATCACACATTTGCTAGAAGTTATGACCATCATGGGTTACCTGCACAAATTAAAACTGACAATATTCCAACATATGTCTGTGCTAAAATGAAACAGATTTTTGCCTACTACAATATAAAGCATATTACAGGTATACCACATAATCCTACAGACCAAGCAGACATAGAAAGATAAAATCAAACTCTAAAGGATATGCTAAATAAACAGAAGGGTGTAACAAAAACCCCTAGAAATAGATTACATAATACTTTATTAACTTTGAATTTTCTCAATGCTAATNAGAAAAGAACAACAGCTGTTGAGAGACATTGGATAATAGAAAAAAACTATAGAGTTAAATCAGCCTATACACTTTAAAGATGTGCTGACCTCAGAATCGAAACCAGGCTATGTGTTATGCTGGGATTGAGGTTTTGCTTTTGTCTCTACAGGAGAAGAAAAGCTATGGATACCATCAAAATTGATAAAGGTTAGATTTGAAGAAGAGAGACCTCTTAATTAGAAGAGGTGATAGTTCATCGACCAGCATGACCATCTAATTTAAAATTAACTTATACCACTAACAAATGCCTTTTCATTTAATGAGATATAACTTGCCAAAATGGAACCTCCCCAAAGTTTGGCTTGGGGAAGTGTTTTTGTTTTTGTCTTTCAGGAAATTGAAGTCTAAGGAGTCTGAAGAACACTGGACAATCGAGACATCTGAAGAAAAAGGACAAATCATCCAGAATAAATGTTCAAAGGAAAAGAGTAAATTGGCCAATTGATATATCATATATAAAATTTCATAAATCTTCCTAAATGTTTGTTTCTGCTCTTCTCTATAGACACTTAACATGAATGGTCCTTATGGAGTCCCTGTTCAATTAAAAATTAAAGCTGGCTTTGGAGTTGGAGAATGGCTCTCTCCTTCTCTAAAACCAAACATGTTTGTTAAAAGGAAAGTACAAAATCTCTGTATCATAACAGAAGAGCCACCTGATGTGGGACAGAAGAAAATCAAAAAAAATTAAGGAACTATTACTACTAATTTCAAATCTTTGGTTTTATTTTGATTCTTTAAACTCTTCTTAAGGTATAAATTTTATATAAAAATTTATAAGATTGATATGTATATATATTTCTTAACTTTTGTCATGATATTAATGGTCATGTAGAGTACTAATTAATTCTAGAAAAAAAAAAAGGCTTCACTTAGCTGCCTATACAAGTTTTTTTTTTTTTTTTTTTTTGGTTTTCCGAGACAGGGTTTCTCTGTGTAGCTTTGACGGCTCCTTTCCTGGAACTCACTGGCCTCGAGGCCAGGCTGGCCTCGAACTCACAGAGATTCGCCTGCCTCTGCCTCCCGAGTGCTGGGATTAAAGGCGTGCGCCACCACTGCCCGGCGTATATATGTTTTTTTGTGTTTGAGTCTCTATCAGTTTTCTGTAGTGAATCATGACCAGGCCTGATAGAAAATTTGAAGTCTTCAGAAAGAAGATGGTGTCCTACAACAACAATTCTACATGGATGCTAATAATACCGATAAGCTGACAAACATCACTCAAAGATCAGCTTTGCACTACAAACTGCTCAGGACAATCTCGAGATGGCTAGCTGACATGATCCAGCCTCACAGATTATTTGAGCAGGGACTTGAGATAAGCCCTGCACTTTTGTGTTATGCAGAGACTGGATAACAAATGATACAGCTACCATTGCAGACTTGACAATTAACCCAAAAAATTTTCTTTTCAGCATCTCCTAAACATATCTTCACCCACAAAGAGCAGGAAGCAATATTAAGAGCACAAAGCCTACATTTCCAAGAGGTGGGGCTGGTCGTTGTGGTTTTTCAATGGGTTTTGGGTTTGGGATAATTTTCATTTTGGGGATAGTTGGTTACAAATGGTGGTTTGTGGTTTTTCAGTGGGTTTTGGGTTTGAGATAATTTTCATTATTTGGGATGGTTGGTTACAAATGGTGGTTTGTGGTTTTTCAATGGGTTTGGGTTTGGGATAATTTTCATTGTTTAGGATGGTTAATTACAAGTTGCCATTGTTAATGGTCAAGAAAAAGGCTAAACAAAGGAGATTAGATTGAAGGTTCTTGTTTGAAAAAAAAAGAGGATATAGCTAAGTGGCAGATTATTCAACTATTAGGATATAGAGAAATGAGAGTTAGTATTTAGTCATTACAATCGAACTTGTAGTCATATTAGGTGTTCTCAAGGTTAAACAGAGATATATTTACAAACCCTTCAGATATCTGCAGAATATGGCATTTAAAATGTTTTANTAACTTNGATTTTTTCTTTTTTTATGACTATGACACATGTGGGCTCCTGGCAGCACCAATTTATTTAAGAAGATATGGGCATTGAAGAGACTGCATATGGACTTAACTTTCATGTGGCAAAAGTTAGCCACTGGGCAAGAAAATGCCCTTGCATTCACTGCTGACAGTATGCTGTTCAAAATTGACAAGCAGGACACAAAACAAAGGACTATTGATCCTTGCCAAGACAAGTGTGGTTACAGCTCTGGCAACAGGCATCCTCTGATGCCAAGACAATATGGCATCATCGCTGAAGTGGCTTTGCAATCTGGAAAAGGTACAGTGCCTCTTCCTTTGAAGGCAGCTGAACAGAAAGTTGAGCAACGGCTACTGATGTGCTGTGGAACAGTAGCTGGAACAATTATTCTTGGAGGAATAACTAGGCTGATGGAATCTGACCTCTCAATGAGGTCTAACAAAGGAGGTGAAGCCACCTACAAGCAGAGAAGCACGGGATGCCAAGGTGAAGCCACCAACAAGCCGAGAAAAATGGGAAGCCAAATTCCAAAAATACCAGCAATTTCCAGAATTTAAAATCATGAATCATGAGAAGACACTGGCAGAATTCAAGTTTATCTGGTACATGGAATGCTTGCATCGAAGCTATAGACCTTGAGTACATCCTGCTTCACAAATGAATCTGTCAGATACACTAAGCCTGTAGGCTGAAGGTGCCCCAACATTGCAAAACAAAACAAAACAAAACAAAACAAAAAACAAAACAAAACAGAAAAACCTAAGGTGACTGTCCAGGCAGCTAGCTGTTTCTGTCAACTTACATNGTTTGGAAGTTGCTTGTNTGCATTTCCTGTTTTGTTAGGTAATATTTTCTTCTCGGGTCTCTGAGGGAGTTGAAGATTAGATAGTTATAGTTTTGTTAGTAAATTCAGAAAAGAAACTCACTAAGAGGTGTAAAGTGCATCAATTTGAAAGATATCATAAGATTGTTTTCTGTTAGGATAGAAAGTGAATTAGGTACATTTAGAGCTCAACAAAATAGGATAGACAATGGAGTATTTTCTCTGAATTTGTCCAATGCAAATGGACTAGACCTTGTGGATGTATTAATCACTTGTACATATTGTATATAGTTATTGTACTTATTGTATATAGTTTTTCTTATATTAGTTATAATTTTTTTTAATTTTTATTAGACAAAGAGGGGAAATGTGGTGATGTTTTATCTATGTCTCCCAATAAAATTTATCTGAGGATCAGAGGAACAAGGTCAGTTGTTGGCCTTGCAATGTTAGCACACACGCTAAATCCTATCATCTAGTAGGCAGGGTCTGTCTGCATCTCTGTGAGTTCCAGGTCACACTAGCAACAAAGTCAAGCATGGAGACACACGTCTTTAATCCCAACATAGACCATAGAATTCTGAAGATCTATACAGACAGGAAGTGATGTAGCTAGGCTGAGAGGGCCAATGGAAGAACAGAACAGAAAGGAATATAGATGTGGAGGTATAGGAAATCACGCACTCTTTTGGAAACAGCGGCATTGTGAAGGTAAGGCTGGCGGCTGTTCCTAATTCCTCTGATCTGTGTCAGATTTTCACCCTATTTCTGGCCCTATTTATTTAACAAGACTGTAGAGAAATTCGTCTTACACTATATTGACTTGGAAAGGGTGAAAACCATTCCCTGGCAGAGGTAATGGCATTTATAAGATATTATGTCATCCTACCTCTATGTTCAATGTTAGCTGTTGAGGCCTGTCACCTGACACAAACAGCTGCAAGCTAATGTGCTGTGTCTCAAATGTCTGAGATGATGTAACTGTGACAAGAAGGACTGACTATATCTGTATAGGAAAGTTTCCTGGTTGGAAATTCAATATTCATTGGCTCAAGTTAACCTTCCAAAATAGTACACCCATCAACATGGCCTGCCTTTCTTCACATGACATGGATTAATATATGTTGAGAAATTGCAAAATCACTGATTCTGCTGCAATAAGATCCTATTTCATTAATGGTGACTCCAGCAGCTGTTTGCCTACACTGTTTCACCCTACAGTATATACAATAAACTATTCCTCCTATTCTGGTCTGAAGGCAGAAGTCGTGCTCCAAACACAAATCATTTTTCTGATAGTGAAATCGACAGTTGACTGCAGAGTCAAATGTATAATTTAAAAACTCAGTGGTGGTTGCGTTCTTTAATCTAAGAATTTATTTGGTTTAATCCCAAGGACAACAAGGTCATTGTCCTGGGGAGCAAAGGAGTGGGATCAAGGCTACCTGAGTAAACATAAGAAAGTTTGTCTCAGAAACATTTTTCAACAAAATAGAGGTACCGCTGTTCTAGAAATAATATGCCTTCCCTGGAAGAAACCATTCCACGTACAAAAAGCTCTTTAATAACAGCATGCATTCAGTGGTAGCTGAGGATAAAGGAGGAGCTTGTCTGGAACAGATTTTGCTTTCCACATATGGTGTTATCCTGAAGTGGGTTCAATCCCAAAGTTATACTTTGAACAATTTAAACAGGGACAGGAGAATGCAGGTCTAGCCACTTAGGCAGATGGAGATTTACACAGAAAATCTATCTTTTAGTTCACCCATTATGATCTAAATATAAATGGATCATTATATATGACATAAAAGATAAATAGATAAAAATGGATAATCTAAAAGATAATTTTAAAAGATGTATCAATACCACAATCCTCACACATAAAAAGGACATAGAAAACAAATACAGAAAAAAGGGAAAGTCATCTATCCACACTGTGGATAGTATTCTTAAATGATTAACTATTCTGACCTAGTAGTAGGTCAGCTACTCTAATCTCAGAATAAGGCTTCTCTTGCCTCTGACCAAGCTGGCTCAGAAGAAGCCCACAATTGCTTCTATGAAAGACCAGAAAGAGTTCATTTTAACTAGCCCTGACTGCTGATTCTCTCAAGACTGTGATATTACTGTACAGAATTACATTTTAATCTTTATTTTTATTTTAGNGGTATTTGCCTGCATGTGTCACTGTGCAGTTCCTGCAGAGGCCCGAAGGAATCAAACCTCTTGGATATGGAATTATGAGAGATGGTTAGCTACCATGGTTTCTGGTGTTGTAACCTGTGTCCTCTGCAACAAAACCCAGTGTCCTTAATTGCTGTCTCTCAAGCCACATTTTTTATTTAAAATTCCTTTTTATCCATTTCAATTAAAATATATTGCATCATTTCCTCTAGTCCTCTCTACATTCCTTCAAATTCTTCCCTTCCAATGTCTTCCTTGTGAAGTATGTGTGAATAAGTATGTGCAAATATATGAATAAAACCTGCTGGGTCCCTTTCTTTTGGTTGGACAGGAAACATTATCAAGAATAGAAAACTTGCCGGGCGATGGTGGCACACGCCTTTAATCCCAGTACTCGAGCTGTCTCTTATACACATCTAGATGTGTATAAGAGACAGCCAAGTGAGTTCCAGGAAAGGCGCAAAGTTACACAGAGAAACCCTGTCTCGAAAAAAACCAAAAAAAAAAAAAAAAAAAAAAAACTTGGAGTGGTAAATATCTCAGCTAACACTTGCTGTAGTAAAGACTATAGACACTGTCCTTCTCCAATCACTGTTTCCCTAGGTCCCATGAGCTTCCAACCATACCACATTGATCTTTCTCATCTTGGATGATTTTGAGAGCCTGCAGTTCATCTCTCCATTTTCTAAGTACTATGATTAAAGGTCTGTGCCACCATGTCTGGCTTAGGTGGCTTCTACTTCATTTAGTCAGTCAGTAGAACGATGGGATAAGTAAGATAAGTTCCACTTAAGTATATTTAAAAGGCACTTATTTCTGTAAGCCTGGGTTTCACCATCTGTAAAATAATGAAAGTATTCTGCCCTAGTCCCTTGATGAGTTTTAAAAGACTCAAAGATAAAGAAAAACAATATTGCTCATATTTGGAAGACATAGGAATTTTAGGCAGAANGGCTGCATTTGATGGGAGCCTTCTGTTCCTGGAGTTATGCCAGAGTCTGTGTCCTGACTACTTTAACCAGTCAGGCTCAGCCACTCATCCTTATTAAGCCAATTAAAAGAATCAAGTTACACTAGGTGGTGGGGGGGGGTACATGCCCTTTAATACTAAAACTTGGGAGGCAGAGGCAGGTGGATATCTGTAAATTCAAGGCCAGCCTGGTCTACAAAGCTAGTTCCAGGACAGCAAGGCTACACAAAGAAGGTCTGTCTCATTAAAAAAAAAAAAAGTTGTTTGAGATGTGCTCACCTATAATTTAGTTACTCTAGAGGCAAGGTGGGCAAATATCTCTGATGCTCTAGAACAGTCTATACAGTGAGTTCCAGGGCAGCAAAATATTCATAGTGCCACTATTCTTTAGATAAAAAATAGATAAAATAGAAAATTATTATTAAAAATTGTAAACATGACATTTTTTTTTCAGTGTGACTAACTTGGAACAGTGGTGAAGATATAAGGTAATTAATCCATCTTTGGGTCATAAGCGGTTTAGATAGAAGGCAAGAGATATGCACACAGTGTAATATAATTAAGCCATATAATGAAATTTTTCCCATCCCTAAACCCTTCCTCAACCTCAGATTTTGTCTCTCCTGCAAGGTGGCCAAATAAGGAGTAAATGTTTCTTCAGTAGAGATATTCTCATCTGGAGGACTCAGTCTTTCCCCACAATGGAATTACCAGGGAAACCAGAATTTTGTGAGGTCTACTGTTTCATTAGTTCTTAGTCAAAGGGAGAGATATAAATGTGTCTTAGAATATGTTTATTCCTGCCAGGTAAGCAGGTTCCAGGGATTGACAGTGTGGGGGCTAAGGATCTTTAAGGTCCCAGTGTGAACCACAAAGTGGGGATGCAGGGTACTGTCACTGACAGATGCATGGGTTGTCCCCCCTCCCCCAAAAAAGGCAAAGAATGGAAGATCTGGGGGAGGCTGACCCACCACAGCTGAGTGGATAGAGAGTACAGTACATTTCAGCTTGTCCTGAGGTGCATCTCCAGCACTGCCCTCTGGCATTTGATCCTTGGACTTTCAATACCCAAGCTCCCTCCCTAACAATTCTCCCAAACTACTTAGCTCTTTTTAAATGCCTGATTGCCTTAGCCTTAGAGGGACTTCAGTTCAATTCTCAGGATCTCCTCACAACCTGGATGTCATCTATTGTCACCACCATTCAGAGCACCTAACAGGTTTTGAGGCAACAGGGAAGCAGAATATGACCCCATTCCGACAAGTGAGACTTCATGCCTGCTAGTTCCTTTTCTCATCATACAAGAAGCATAAATGCCATCAGGGGTAGACCTGATATATGTCACTGTGGGCTCCCATTTCTGTCTATTTACCACATTGGAGATAAACTCAGTCTTGTGGCTTTGGTTAAATGATCAGTCACATTTTAAAGACTTTTATTGTCTTTTTCTCTCCTGATGATTTGTGTACTTTCCCCTCAGTTTTGTGGAGATTTGGGCTTGGAAGACTAAGTTAGCATCTGATGCTATCAATCTTATATTTACTCTGGGTCATCAGGGCTGAGGTTAAGATGAACTTAGATCAGCCATTCACACCTTACTGCTATTAATGACATGTTCATGGGGTTGAATAGAAGGCTCANCACCTAAGAAAACTGGCTGCTCA
The DNA here is from genome assembly GCA_001675575.1 of Neotoma lepida. NCBI lineage: Eukaryota > Metazoa > Chordata > Mammalia > Rodentia > Cricetidae > Neotoma > Neotoma lepida. Next base: position 66,520 of record LZPO01087485.1, on the reverse strand, counting down.
TCCACAGGGCCTGACTTTGAGTCCCAGGGCCCACAAGACAGCTCACAACTGTCTGTACTTCTAGTCACAGGGGATCAGACACCCTTTTCTAGTCTCCACTGATGCCTGGAATGNAATTTGTATATTCATCTGCAAAACTTATACACTTAAATTAAATTTCATTTTTTTAAATTTAGCATACACATGAAGAAAACCCTTTTTACAATATGGAACCATATACATATCTGTCTTTTCACCATTTGCATATCTGGGGCCCTAGGCCAGAAGAAATGAACCAGATCTCCACGACCTGGAAATACAGGTAGTTCTGAGCAATCTCATGTTTGTGCTAGGAACTAACATTGGGTACCTAAGAGAAGCAGTACAAATGAGNCAAATCTCCAGGTCCCAAATATGTCATTATAATGCATAAGATAAAGGTGCTCCACTGCTCCTTCTATTTCCTATCACTTGAAGATAACAAAAGTCTGTGCTAGATCATTTTGAAGGGATTTAATGGATTTCTATCCCCATGTGCATGGTCACTCCATATTGCTTCTGATTTTCATTAACACAGTTCCGTTAATGTGAGTAAAGAAAACAAAAGGTTTTGTTGAAATCAGTAGAGTTCAGCCAGATTATTAGCAAAAATTCCATAATTTGAGATAGCTTTTTCATTTCAAATATTTTTGAAACAGGATATGTCCACATAGTCATGCCTGCCCTGGAATTCACTATGGGGACCAAACTAGCCTCAAACTCACAGAGGTTGGCTTGACACTGTCTCTCAAGTGCTGGGATTACAGGCATGCAACTCTAATTCCAACTAAGATACATTTTTTAAATGATTTATCTTTGAATCAGAGAAAGGGTAAAATAAGATTTAAAAAGGGACAAGCATGNGTTTTGATGAACATTAATACTTCTTGAAATTCTATAATAACTTAAACTGGAAAATTTTAACATGAAAATGTTCTCAATAATTGGGTTTTCTTTGCTTTGTTAATTTCATCCAATTAAAAATGTTTGAACTGTGTATGTGTGCATACACCAACTTAGAGGGGTCTATTATGTACTTTCCCTATGTGAGTTCTAGTGATAAAAACAAGGGAGTCACATGGCTGCACTTAGTTTTAAATGTTACTTATGTATGTGCTGATGTAAGAGTGNGCATGTGCCACAGCCCAAGTGTAGAAAAAAAGAGGAAAAATTTGTAGAAATAACATNGGTCACTTGGAGATATAACTCAGCTCTTCGGGCTTAGCAGCCAACTTTACTGACTGAGGCAACTGTCTGCATTCAATTGTGGTTCTGAGAAAGTGTTATAAGCAAATATTTAGTCCTCAGAAAAAACAAATTTAGAAAAATAAATCATAGTATACATATATTCATATGTAAAGAGGATTTATTATTCAAATTGTCCTGTTTCTCTATCCTTGTATGCAAATGTTTACAATCTGAAAAGACAATAGTTTACTCATGTAATATTCCTACTAATCTTATTTGAGCATCAGTGAGATGGCTCAGTGGGAAAGGTCTATAGTGTACAAAGTTGGAAACCTGACCTTGATCATCATATAAAGAGGGACATAAGTAGATACCACAAAGCTGTCTTCAGGTCTCCACACATCTGCATTGGCCTACAAAGCCATAATCACATTACACATATACCATAAAAGTTTTATAAAGCTTATAAATTTTATAAAAAGGATTTATAAAACAAAAATCTTATTGCCATTATATTATCTGGTATCTCTCGAGAATTCCCTTAGAAGTCAAAGGTAGTACTTCAAGATGAANTACAAAATGGTTAATTAATGGAGGCAGGAATAAGCATGGAATATTAAATTTTATATACACATATTTACATATATAGAAACATACAGATATATATGTACATATCACTACAGCACAACAATCTGTGATATTAGATACACAGTTAATTGCTGATTATCCTACTTTATTACAAGTCGACCAGATAAATGAAAGTATCACTTTGTATATACACAAGGTATTCAAGGTTTCTACAGTCTATAGACTATAGTCTCTTCTACTTAGCATTTTAACATTAACACTGTTATATCATGCTGACATGACTCATGAGGATCCTGAGTTCAAATGCAGCCCTGAGTAATTACTGACATCCAAGCCAGGTTGAAGAACAACCAACAAAATCTCAAGCAAATTTATGAAAACATGAAAAACAAAAGCAGGAACAACAACCCACCACCTTTTCACAGATACCCTTACTTGAAAAGTATGATCACACACTGCCTGATATTTAATTTTTTCTTTATTAAGAAATATTTTATTCATTCTGCATATCAACAACAGATCCCCCTCTCGTCTCTTCCTTCTCCCTCACAGCCTTCCCCCCAGTGCTCTCCCCATCCTCTCCGTAAATGTAAGTCTTCCCATGGGAAGTTAGCAAATCCTGGTACATTCAGTTGAGGCAGGACCAAGCCCTTCCCACCTGCATTAAGGCTGTACAAAGTACATGACCTGGCTTTTTGGAAACCACTGCCTGATACTTAAATAAACAATGGACCACTTAGATGATGGGGATCCCATTCTATCCATTACAATAAAAAATACCTATTACTAAGTAAAAGCACCAAAGATGAACAAACCCCATAGAAAGAATATAAGGACAACAAAATAAACTTCACTAAATGGATTTGCCACACATATAGCACACTTTAGTAAATACCTCAAATGTTTCAAAATAGAAATCACAATGCAGTGATCTCCACCATCAGTCTTGAGTGAACATGGTAAGTAATTTACTTCCTTCAAGACTATGATGAAAAAGAAATGAAAAAAGGTTTTTTTCCTTGAAGCTGAAAAGGTCTAAAGTCTTTACCAAATCATTTTAGATGAATAGGGTTTTCTTTTGTATAAGTTCATTCCTATTTCCTGACAGCAAAACGATATAAGTTGGCTTCAAAATATCTAGCAGGCTAGAGACATGGCTGGGCAGTTAAGAAAATTTCATTCCCAGGACCAGGGTCCAATTTTGGATAACTTCCTATAATCCCTGCTACAAGAAGATCCAAGGGTCTAGCCTTCTTGGGAGCCAGCATGCACATGCACATATGCACACAAACACACACTGACATCACACAATTGAAATTAAAACAAGTCTTTAAGCAATTTTTACACAATGAATGTTTTTCTCTTGTGAGCATTCATTTCTATAACACAGGTGCTGAGGCATCTACAATCTTACTTACATAGTTTTTTTTATCATAAATTGGTTTGTATAACAGAAAGCAAGAATGTAGGCTTGAAGTGAGAGAAATCAATCTTGTTAAGTTGTTGGTGTCATTTGGAGTGATTTAGGAAATGCTGCCCTGCTGGAGGAAATATGACCTTGGGTGGAAGGCTTTGAGAATTTACATCTCCACAA
>LZPO01087485.1:48090-62857 GCA_001675575.1 Neotoma lepida | reverse complement strand
TCTTAATTTTTTTGACGATCACTATGACGTGTAAAGTCTTTATCGAACTCATTAAATTCATAGGGTTTCTCTCCAGTATGTGTTCTTTTATGTATATGAAGACTACTGAGTTGTGTAAAGCCTTTACCACACTGATTACATTCATAAGGTTTCTCTCCAGTATGTGTTCTTTTATGCCTTTGAAGAGAACATTGATGAGCAAAGGCTTTACCACACTGGTTACATTCAAAAGGTTTCTCTCCAGTATGTGTTCTCTTATGTATTTGGACACATCTTTGTTCTGCAAAGGCTTTTCCACACTGATTACATTCATAGGGTTTCTCACCAGTNTGTGTTCTTTTATGCCTTTGAAGATGAGATCGATGTGCAAAGGCAGTTCCACATTGAGTACATCCATAGGGTTTCTCTCCAGTGTGTGTTCTTTTATGCGTTCGGAGATGACTTTGACATACAAAGGCTTTACCACAGTGATTACATTCATAGGGTTTCTCTCCAGTATGTATCCTTTTATGTATTCGGAGAGTTCTTTGTTCTGCAAAGGCTTTACCACACTGATTGCATTCATAGGGTTTCTCACCAGTATGGGTTCTATTATGTATTTGTAGACTTCTTTGTTCTGCAAAGGCTTTACCACACTGATTACAAGCATAGGGTTTCTCTCCAGTATGTGTTCTTCTGTGCATTTGGAGATTACTGTGACGTGAAAAGCCTTTACCACACTGATTACATTCATAGGGTTTCTCACCAGTATGGGTTCTTTTATGTATTCCGAGACTGTTTTGAGAAGCAAAGGCTTTACCACAATGATTGCAAGCATAGGGTTTCTCTCCAGTATGTGTTCTTTTGTGCAATTGAAGATTACTGGGACGTGGAAAGACTTTACCACACTGATTACATTCATAGGGTTTCTCTCCAGTATGTGTTCGTTTATGCATTTGAAGATGACTGAGTTGTGAAAAGCCTTTATTACACTGATTACATTTATATGGTTTCTCTCCAGTATGTGTTCTTTTGTGCATTTGGAGATTACTGNGATGTGCAAAGCCTTTACTACACTGATTACATTCATAGGGTTTCTCACCAGTATGGGTTCTTTTATGCTTTTGAAGATGACTGAGTTGTGAAAAGCCTTTACCACACTGATTACATTCATAGGGCTTTTCTCCAGTATGTGTTCTTTTATGTACTTGAAGAACACTGAGTTGTGAAAAGCCTTTACCACACTGATTACATTCATAGGGTTTCTCTCCAGTATGTGTTCTTATGTGCACTTGGAGATTACTGGGACGTGGAAAGACTTTACCACACTGATTACATTCATAGGGTGTCTTTCCAGTATGTGTTCTTTTATGCATTTGAAGAACACTGAGTTGTGAAAAGCCTTTACCACACTGATTATATTCATAGTGTTTCTCCCCAGGATGTATTTTTTTATGCACTTGAAGAAGANTGAGTTGTAAAAACCCTTTACCACACTGATTACATACATAGGGTTTCTCTCCAGTATGTGTTCGTTTGTGTATTTGAAGATTAGTATAACGTGCAAAGCCTTTAACACACTGTTTACATTCACAGGGTGTCTCTCCAGTATGTTTAAGCCTTTGAAGAGTACAGCGATGAGCAAAGGCTTTAACACATTGACTATATTCAGAAGGTTGTTGTCCAGTATGACTTCTTTCATGCCTGCAAGGATAATTGGNACATGTAAAAGCTTTACCACATTAAATATACTGTTGAATATTTATATTTGAATGAATTAATTTACAATTTGTTCCAGTTGTAAAGAGGAATCAGATATTAAGGTCTTATCACTGTTTAAACTCATGTTGATCCCATTCATTAGGGGTTGTTTTGCATCTTTGAAGATACCTATGATGGTAAGAGCATTTATTACATGCTTCACATTTACACAATCTTTTTCTACATGAGATTTTTCACATATTTGAAGAGAACTTGAAAAACTCAGTTTAATCACATTTATTGCTTTCATAAATTTCCCTATACTGTGAGTCACATTACATTTTCTAAGTGAACTATGACATACAGAACTATTTACACAGTCCTAGTACTCATAGGGCTTTCCTGCAGTGTGAGATTGTTGATGCATTAACAGTGAAGGTGGAAAACCAATTACTTGTATACATGAATCAAATTCAACAAGTCTACTCAATGTGGGGTTCCATCATGCCATATCCCTATGTTCATGTGGCTTGTATCCAGAGTGACACATGATATTTACAATAAATGAAGAATGACAAATAAAAGGTTTCCGCATTGAACTCACAGTTTGAATTTCTGTTTCTCATAGACATCTAGTATAGGGCTTAAGGTTTTCCACAATGGCCCTTGACTCTTGACATTTAGTGCCTCTTTCACTAAATTAAGCAAAATCACAACAAGTATGTGAATAACACTAGCTTTACTATGGACTACTTGCTTATTGGAAGGTTTTCAACATATACTTATCACCTCTTCAATATGTTTATCTTTTGTAATATCAGTGGTATGAAATGAAATGGATTGGCAGTTCTACAGCATAGCATTCATGGGGCTTTGATTGAAATGGTGCTATCTGTTAAGGCATCATTTCCCTGTCTTCTTTCTTAAAAGAACACCTTGCAAATATAATTCACCTACCTGAAGGTGAGGTATATGGTGTTGTGAGAATTTAATAATCATCATTACAAGCTGTGCTTATTTACACTGTTGCTTTTCTTTGAAACTTCCAGGACATATTACAGTTTCTTCAATGGGATATTTGTATCATTTTGCAAATGAAAATTACCTTTCTTGTCCTCTAAAATTTTTACAATGGTCTCCAATATTATAGTCTTCCCAGCTGTGTCCTGAAACATAGTTTCAGAAAATATATGGCATATTATTAAAAAATTGTGCAAAANATGTTACTATCTTCAGTGAACCTTAGGACCATGGTTGATTTATTCACCTCATTTGTCTTTCCCAACCAAATTACAGAGGAGCATCAATAGCCAAGGAATAGTTGTCCCCTTATTTTACATGAAGAAAAATTCAGTCTTACCTATAGTAATGAGGTTCCTGTAGGTCTCCAGCATCACATCTTTGTAGAGGTTCTTCTGGGAAGGATCCAGCAAAGTCCACTCTTCCCAAGTGAAGTCAACATGCACATCATCATAGGTCACTGCATTCTAAAATATCCCATAGATGTGTACAACAGAAAGCATGATACTGACAACATTGTAAATCTATACTTCTTGATGGTATAGTCATATAATTCTGATGATCCCCATACTTTCTCTATGACACAGACATTATAATGTAATCACCAATCACTCTAGAAGGAAACTAAATAGGAGGTTCACCTCTTTCATTTCTGTACCCCTTGAGTGGGATATAACCTTGCAACAGAAATGCCTATTAACAAACAGAAAAGTAAACAGATAAACAGTACAGACTACACATTAGAGAAATTGTATGGAAAATTACTAAGTACAAAAAAGAAAAATAAGATGGACAAACTGGGTGGATCATGCCTTTAAGGCTAGCACTCAGAATGCAGAGGCAGGTATATCCACCTGAGTTGAATGCTAGCCTAGTCTGTGCAATCAGTTCTAGGACAGCCAGAAGTACACATTTGGACCCTGTCTCCTGTGCAAAAAAAGAGTCAAACAAACACAAAGATAGAAAGAACACAGAAGTTATTTACTAAAGTTTCTACAAAAAGTTAGGCATTCACTCCACTTCTGTATTCATCTTCCAGAAACCTGAAGTACCCCACTTTAATCTGTAACATAAATAAGAACTTTCTAAAAGGCACTGAATGTTTAAACAGTTTCAAATGGATAGATGAAAACATTAGCATACAAATGTTGGTAATAAATCATCAACACAGGGGAGGAGAGATGGCTCAGTAGTAAAGAGCTCTTGCTGGTCTTGCATATAGGTGGGGTCAATTGCCAATATTTACATAGGGGATCAAAATTATCCATTTACTTAGGGGATCAAAACTATCCAAATATTCCAAGTTTAGGGTTTCTGAGACCATTATAATTTGAGTATTTGGTTTGTTGTTTTCTGGTTTCTTAAGTTCTTTATTATCTTGAGTGAGGCAAACCAGAAGCATATAAACAAACATGGTATACTAACTTCTAAGTGGTTATTAGCAGTTAAATAAAGTATAATCACAGTAATCACAATTAATTACATTACATTCCATAGCTGAAGAGTGGCTAAGTAACAAGAACAGCTGTAGAGAAGATGCATGGATCTCCATGGAAAGGGAAAATTGATTTTGTGGGTACACTGGAGGGACAAGGAGATGGAAACAGAAAGGAACAAGTAAGTAAGGAAGAGATATAGGGGGAGAATACAGAGTGAGATCACTGGAGTAGGGGACCTTTTAGCAGGGCATGTGGAAATGTAATGCAGTGCAAACTTTCTGAAACCTATATGGCTGACCCTAGGGAGGACTACCAGTAATCAAGAATATGAATACTGAATTAGCCATCTTCTGTAACCACATAAGGCTCCCAGTGGCAAGACTGGGACACCAAGCTAGCCACAAAATATTCAAAACACACTTGTCCTGCTTGTAAGGATATGCTGGGGCAGTGGTGGCTCAGAGCTTCTGTAGTGGCCAATCAACTACTGATCTAACTTGAAGCTGAGGCTGTGAGAAGAAGCTCATTCCTGACACTGCCTGGATAGCCAGGAACCAGAACTTGGATGGCTCAGAGAACTAGAGTAGGACCAAATACAACAGAACAACAACAAACAAAAAACCAACAATGAAATGATTCATAACTATATTCTGCTATAATCATATATTGGTGCCTAGCCCAATTGTCATTAGAGAGGCTTCTTTCAGCAGCTGATGGGTGCATACACAGGGATCCCTACAAAAACTTTATCTTGAACTCTAGGAGTCAGTGGAAGGAAAGGCTGGGGATTGTAGGAGCCAGAAGGGTAGAGGAAACCAGGAGAACATGGCCCACAGAATCAACTAAGCAAGGTTCATAGTGTGTCACAGAAACTGAAGTGGCAATCATGGAGCCTGCATGACTCTGTGTTAGGTCCTCTGCATACATGCTATGGTTGTTTCACTTAGGGTGTTTGTGGGACTCTTACCTATAGGAATCAAGTGTCTCGGACTCTTTTGCCTGTTCTTGAGATCGTTTTCCTCTTATTGGGTTACCTTGTCCAGCCTTGAGATGAGGGCTTGTGCTTAGTTTTATTGTACCTTGTTATGATGTGTTTGGTTGATATCCCTGGGAGGTCTGCTCTTTTCTGAAGGGAAATAAAGAAGTAGTGGATCTAGGAGAATAGGGATTGGGTAGGGGACTGGAAGGACTGGAGGAAGGGGAGGATGTAGTCAGAATGTATTGTATGAGAGAAGAATAAATATAAAGAAAAAAGAAAAAAATGAAAANGCATTTAGTCTAACTTCAATGATCCTCATAATCTTTAATAGCCCAAACAGCACAAATGTCCAAAGTCTCTTCTGATGTTCAAGACAATCTCTGTNTTGTCACATCTTTTAAAATCTAGAAACAAATTAAGGATTTTCAACATAAAACATCACAGGACATGTTCCCATTCAGGAAAAGAGGAATATGACTGTGTTCCAGTATCCAATTCAGGCAGATATCTCCTGCTTATGTGGGTGTCACAACAATCAGAAGAACAGGTAGCCACCAGTCCATGAAACTTCCACACTCCCTACATTTCCACAGACACAATCCCCACAAACCCTACAGTTGCCACCAGCAAAGCCATATCCCCACCCCAATCAGATGGATATCCTATGCTCAAGTGCAGGTAACATCAGCCAGAAGAATATGTAGGCAAACTGAGGCAAATACTCCCTGCTGGACTAGAGGATATGTCATCCATAAGTAACCCACATAACCTGCTAAGCTCTGGACTTCCTCCACTCATTCAATAACCCCAACACTATCCCCAATCCCACTTCCATAATCATCTCTGTATTGTAGCCTTCAACTTGGGTGAAGACCTCTTGCTCAAGCAAACGACACACCATCTGCCAGAAGTCCACACAGTCCTCGCCCACTCTCTCAGTGCCCCCTCAACACTATCCCTAAGTTCTCTCTCCTCTTCAATTTTTTCAGCCCCAAACTTGGGCAGATAATCCCTTCTGGAACAAATGTGACACCTACTGCAAGATTTCTAGGCCCAATTTGGAGTGAGGACCCATGTTCAACCATAGGCCACACAGAGCAGAAGACCAGAGAGCAAATACAAATCAAGGAACAAAACATCCATCCAACAAAGTCAAACTGAGAAATTGGTACCTAGACCCATAGTCACCTCAAACCCAGATACCTGGACACCAGCATAAGAACACAATCAACAACAGCCACTACAATATGTTACTACCAGATTCCAGCTATCCTACTACAGCAAGCCCTGAATATCCCAACACAGTTGAAGCACAAAAGCACGCTTTTGCCTGATCTTGGAACCCTTTTCCTCCTACTCNGTTGCCTCATCCAGCCTTGACATGTGGGTTTGTTGTCTAGTCTTATTTTAACTTGTCATGTACAGTTTTCTGGGATGCCTACTCTTTTCTCAAGAGAAATGGAGGAGGATTAGATCTAGTGGAGAGGGGAGCAGGTGAGAGGATTGGAAGAAGTGGAGGGAGGGAAAACAGCAGTTGGGATATATTGTTTTAGAGAAGAATAAATTTTTAAAAAATTTATTAAAAAAATTTAAAAAGAAAGAGCGCAATGTGGACACAGTGAGGAAAGATTGGACTATGGCAAAACTAAAACTCAGCAGGGCAAATAACAAATCCTATAGCTGTTTCAGACAGGTGCGTCTTCATTCACAAAGGGCTTAGATAACTCTATCCCTGAAAATTTTCATACGTTTTTCCTTTGCTACTTCCACTCACTGTATACAGCTCCTCATGGCAGATGTCTCATAGCTTGGGCATTTCAATATCTTACCATCTCAAAATACAACACTGGCTTAATCTTCACAGCTTCAAGCAATGACCTCTCAGTCTCTTCACTGGGTTTCTGACTCTGCCAAACATAGATGAGTGAAGCAGTGCTCAACTGAAACAACAGAAGAAGAAGAAGCTATCACCTATAAATTTTACATCTTTCTTGTTTCCAGAACCAGTATGACACGAGTTACCCTCCACAAATTTGGCTTCTAAGTTGTGATGCATGCTACCACACTTGAAAAAGAGTTGCAGAAGGTCCTCTATGAATTCGCTTCTTGGGATTAGGAATCAAGTTGCCCATTCCTTCCATAAATTGAAGACTTAGATTGATGGAATCTTACTCTTAGGGTACCTTCCTAGGCGTCAAATGCCAAAAAGAGCCTTCTCTTTAATGGTGCTAAATGTCTTGAAATTCCCTGCCTCTGCTTCACCAAACGACTACTATTTGAAACTGTCTAGGCCTGTTTATCTCTATGAAATTGACTTTTTATTTCTTCCTGCATCACTTGTTCCTTTTACACTGTAGACCTGATTGAGTCATCAGTAATAAACATCAAACTCGGTCCAAGAAATCAGTCTATTATTTTCTAATTTTGCCTTACTCAGTTTCTTAAGGAATGGAGAAAATAAGAATGATTTGGGGACAAAATATTATTCAAATTACCTCCAGCTAAATTTTTAATGGAATCTATTTCCCACTGAAACTATATTCCCTCAAGTGCCACTGTCAGCATTACTTTCAACACTCTTACATTCCTGGTCCTACAAGAATAGCCGATTAAGCTCTGTGTGCAGCTTTTTATGCCTTTTGCCATCTGAAGTCCTAATATCTTAAACATTACTCCAAAAGACAACATTCCCACATTCTACCTGGCAACAAAATCACTTTTGGTGTACCACAGTTTGCTCTAACTTGCTTGTTTCTTGCTGTGATTAAATTGTCTAATAAAAAGCATCTCAAGTAATGAACTGGTTTATTTGGCTGATATTGCCCGATCACAACATGCAATTGTGGGACCTTAGGATACAATCTCAAGCTAGGAACTGGAAGGCAAAAACCACAGGAAAACTTTGTTTACTGCCTTTTCATCTTGCTTGGTCACTATCTTATGCTTATGCTCAGCTAGCTTTCTTATCCATCTCATGCACACTTGTTTAGGGTACCATAACCTCAGTGGAAGAGTCTTTCCACATCAATCATCAATCAACACAGTCTAAAAAACACAGTAACTAGCCTTTCTGATCTGGGCATAGCCTCAATTGATGTTCCCTCAGATGTTTAACCGTATCAACCCTTTAAGCAGAAAAAAAACAAAATATGAATATAAAAATAAGAGGAAAATATAGATATACCATGAAATAAGGAGATATGAGCCTCCAAGATCAAGAAAACTAAATCTGTCTCACCACAGAACCTTCCCAAAACAACAAAAGCTCAAAGAACTCAAAGCATAATATAGTAAATTTTCTGAAAAAGAAAATGGTGAAGTTCCATCATTTTCCAGAGAAGCAACAATAAATTTAGATGACAATTAATAAACTCAACAACATAGATGGCACAACTGACTGAACAAGATAAAAAGACTTACCTACAAATAAATATCATGATCCCTTTATCAAGAACTACAAGATTCTAATCAAAATTTAATCACAAGAAATCATTGGCCAGCACTTATCCTGAGCACTCTGGTACTCTTCTTTGTTAATAATAGAAAATGGATTGTGTGAGGATGGCTGTTCTAATAGAATTGGGTAGACTTACTTGAAGCCTTCTGATGTTTTAACTTTGTAGAAAATAGTTTTGATTACTAAAAGGATCTCATACTCTTATAATAAGGTAAAGGATATTTCTTATGATCATTTAGGAATCATTTTGTTTCCTATAACTGCTGATTGTCTATAAGTCTGCATCACACTGAGGAACTGAAAACTTGTCTAAACCAAACAAAAAATAAAAGATTTTTAAAGAAACAGTGTATAATTTGTATTATACATCTAAAGTAACTTGTTTTGTCTAATTGCTTTCTGAGTCACAAGAACTTAAAGCAAAAAGTTTATCCCCACATTTTGTATATGTTTGTGTGTGAGAGAGAATGTGTTCCATGTGTATAGAAGTGACATACAAGAAAAGAGGGGTCAGATCTCTTGAATCTGGAGTGGCAGGTGGTTATAAGCTTCCCAACTTGGATATTGAGATATGAACTCAGGTCATCCACAAGAAAAATACATGCTTTGCCTCCTGCTCAGCCACATAGAACTTTTGATCCAATAAACTGAAAGTCTTTTACAGACTAACAACAACAACAAAACCTAAATAAGCACACATGTAAATAAATGATCCCTGGAAACATAGTGCACCAATATTAAGATGTTGTGTATAGTAAATTTGCAGCATGAATTGAATACAACCCCAAGAAAATTCCCAAGAATTTATAACAGGGTACCCGATTCCAAAGCTACATACAAAGTAGAAACACTCAGAATGTTCAATAGAATCATGAGGAAATAATATATACCGACACAATCTGACTTCTATATTTACCACAAAGCTAAAGCAATCCAGAATATGTACAATATTTGTGAAAGAATAAAGCAGAAAGAATAAGCCAAGAACAAAAGCAGAAAAATATAGTCAACTTTTAATCAAAGGACCAAAGGAAACTCAGCTCTGAAAAGTGTGATCTTGATGTTACTAAACTTCCTATAATTCTGTGTTTATAAATTAATGCAGACTTCACAATTTCCACAAAAATAACTAAAAGTGATAAACAGTTTTGTTTCTGACCCTCCATCTCCTGAATGAGGTAACCCAGATTCAGAAAGAAAAACTTGGTATATACTCACTCATAAGTGGATACTAGATGTAAAGCACAGGACAATCAGACTACAATCCACAGCTCCAAAGAAGCTACAAAACAAGGAGAACCATAAGAGGGATGTCTGGATCATCTTTGGGAAGGGGAAACATAGGAGATCTTCATGAGTAAACTGAGGATGGGGGGGCAATAGAGGGGAGGGGATGGGGAATGAGAACATGAGGGAACAGGATGGTAGAGCTGGGGAAAGGATGGAGTGGGAAAGCAATAAAAGAGATATCTTGATAGAGGGAGACATTATGGGGTAAGGGAGAAACCTGGTGCTAGGGAAATTCCCAGGAATCAACAAGGACAATCCTTGATTAGACTACTGGTATTAGTGTTGAGGGTGCCTGAACTGGCCTACCCTGGTAATCAGATTGGTGAATACCCTAACTGCCATCATAGAGCCTTCATTCAGTAACTGATGGAAGCAGATGCAGAGATCTACAACTAAGCACCAGGCCGAGCTCTGGGAGTCCAGTCGAAGAGACAGAAGAGGGATTATATAAGCAAGGGGGGNGGTGTCAAGATCATGATGGGGAAATATACAGAGACAACTGAACCAAGCTCACAGGAACTCATGAACTTTAGACCAACAACAGTGGAACCTGATTGGGACCAGATTAGACCCTCTGCATATGGCAGACAGTTGTGTAGCTGGGTCTGTTTGCAGNGTGCCTGGCAGTGTGATCAGGATCTATCCCTGGTGCACGAGCTGCCTTTCTAGATCCCATAATCTATGATTGTATACCTTGTTCAGCCTTGATGCAGTGGGGAGGGGCTTGATCCTGCCTCAGTTGAATGTACCAGGCTTTGCTGTCCCCCATGGGAGAACTTATCCTTTTGGAGGAGAGGATGAGGGGTGGGTTGGGAGTGGGTTTGTGTGAGGGGAGTGGGAGGACAGATGAGAGGGGGGATCTGTAGTTGGTATGTAAAATGAATAAAAAAATTTTTAATTAAGAAAAAAGAAATTAATACAGACTTCACAATTCCCACAAAATTAACTCAAAGTAACTCTTAAAAACTTATGTTTTTGACCCTCCCGCTAATGATCCTTCTTCCAAACACAGAGGCCAATGCTGTGGAATATTATTTTAATGTGTTATATTTGTTTAGGCTGTGGAACATTTGTTTAATGATGCAAAGATACATTGTATTCTTTTATGTTGCATTTGTTTAACTGTGTGAAGCTGTGTTACTTTGCCTGTCTAAAATATCTGATGGTCTAATAAAGATCTGAATGTCCAATAGCTAGGCAGGAAAAAGTACAGGCAGGGTTGGCAGGCAGAGAGAATAAATAACAGGAGAGAAAAGGAGCAAGATCTGGGAGCAAGAAAAGAAGTTGGCAACTACCCAGCTACACAGCCAGCCATGGAGTAAGAGTGAAAGTAAAATGTAAGAAAAGGAAAAAGCCCAGAGGCAAAAGGTAGATGGGATAATTTAAGTGAAAATAAGATGGCTAGAACCAAGCCTAGATAGGGCCAGGAAATTATAATAAGCCTCTGTGTGTGATTTATGTGGGAGCTGGGTGGTGAATGGCCCAAAGGACTGAAACAGCAAAGAATAAACACAACCAGCAACAGGCCCCATTCTATAGAGCTCTCTTGGCAAATGGAGGTAATCTTCTGCTATGGAGAATTCTGGGAAGAGAAAGGGAGAGGGAGGAGACACTGGCCCACCGCCCAAGGAGCAACATGCCATCAGACCAGTAATGCCATGACCACATGGCAATACATAGATTAATACAAATGGGCTAATTTAAGATGAAAGAGCCAGCTATGTAGGAAGAAGCCTGAGCCATAGACGAAACAATTTGTAATTAATATGAAGCCTCTTAGTGATTATTTTATAAAACAGCTGCTTCCCTGGGCAGGACCAGGCAGGACTGAGAAACTTCAGTCTACAATTGGTGCCCTACATGGGGCATTGATCCAAGCAGACCGGAAAAAGCTTTAAAAGATTCTGAATGCACATAAACACAGCCACACTGGGCTTCCTAGTCTCACAGTCTCTTGCTATCAGCAGCACAGAGACATGTCTGCAAGACAGCAGTTTGCAAGATGGAGCTGGCTTCCAGCCACCATGAGCTAAGTGGTGTGACGAATATCTGCAACTTCTCCCACAGGCCGCAGTACAGAGAGGCTTCTCCCAGCCGGTGCCTGTGGGCTTGAGAGCACAGCTGCAGACTTAAGAACACAGTTCCATGCTACTTAATACTGCTTCTTAGAATTGGGGAGGTGAGCATGACTCATTGGTACCTGCACCATGTTGAAAAGCCTGGTTTTCATCCTAGCTGTGCAGTTTAACAGTTTAAAAACTCTCCTGGTCAGAAAAGGGTTAAAGATAGACAATAAAGACATATTCAGATAGAAAGTACCTCTAAACATGTTACAAGATGTTTAAAAATATATGTTGGCTTCAGACAGAAAAGAAAAAGTGTAGAGAAAGTCCTTAAAAAAGAAATGTTTAAAAAAGGTCACAAAAATATGGAAAATACACAGCGAGTCTGGATTCTGTATATTATTTTGTAGTCTTTAGGATTTTTAACTACAGAGAGATTTGATTATGGGGAATGCTAAATTAAACCAACATATATATTTTAAAGGTATCGACTTCAAAATTTGAGTCTAAGGATATGTTGCTTGGGAAAAGAGTTGCTTTTGTTTCCACAGCAGATGAGAAGCTGTGGATTCCTTCCAGGTTAATATGGTTCCATCAAGGAAGACTCCCTGAGAGGTTTCCATTGGGAAAGATGGGCCAAATGATCCAACATCCAAAATTGCTTCAAGGAACTGGCTGACACAATGTAGCATCACAGACTACTACAGCCAAGATTTAACCATGATTCTAAATGTTCTCAGGATCCCCATAAGATTGCCAGTGCCCCATCAGCAGGAAGTAGTATGAAAAGCTACACTCAAATTCCCAAAATATTGTTTGTTTGTTTTTATTTAAAGGGGGTTGGTTATAAATGCAATCTCTTTCTAAAGAAAAGGGATATTATAGAAATGATAAAAAGGTAGATTATTGAATCTACTTTGATCCAAAAAACAACTGTTAATCTCACAATACTTTATAGTGATATGGATTTGGTTTTTTGATACAAAATTAAGATCAATTTTGCTACACTATATGTATATTTCTACTCTTGTTTAAGGTATTATGTTTATGCAACTCATTAAAAATTGTAATGAGTAATTAAGAAACACAGATTAGTAATTAGTCATCTATAATAACCACTTATAGTCATGCTAGTTAAGTTTTCTAGATATAGAAAGAAATATTTCAGATAGATAGGCAATCTTCAAACACTTCAAAGACCTACAGAATATGGCATTTAAAATGTTTTAAGAACTTAGACTTGGAGCGGGAGGAGGTGGCGGCCTCGGGAAGATGCTGCTCTTTGGCGTAAATTGCAATCCATTAGGGATCCTTTCTCAGACTCGGGTTAGAAGCGAGAGTTCAGATAAGAGAGGCAGATATTACTTCTTTGAACACCTCAGAAGGGGAGAATGGATTTATCCAGAATGAAAAATAAGAGCTTGCTAGGAGTCAAAGAAAATGATAAAAAGTCCAGCACTAGGGCTCCTTCTCCTACCAAACGCAAGGACTGCTCTGATGAGAAGTCCAAAGATTGCTCTAAAGATAAAGAGGCCACTAGAGAGTCAAGTGAGAAGGACGGTGGCAGGGATAAGACTCAGAATAGACGCAGTGCTTCAAGTGGAAGCAGCAGCACCAGGTCTTGATCCNGCTCAACGTCCAGCTTGGGCTCCATCACCAACACAGGCTCAAGCAGTGGTTCTAGCTCTTCTGCATCTAGCTGCTCAGGAAGCTCCAGCACTTCCTGAAGCTCCAGTTCTAGAAGCTCGTCCACCTCCCCAAGCCCTTCTCGGCACAGGCATGACAACAGGTGGTGTTCCTGCTCCAAATCCAAACCACCAAAGAGAGATGAAAAGGAGAGGAAAAGGCAGAGCCCTTCACCCAAACCCACCAAAGGGCACATTGGGAGGCTCACCACTAATGTGACCAAGGATCATATTATGGAAATATTTTCTACTTTTGGTAAAATTAAAATGATTGACATGCCTGTAGAAAAGATGCATCCTCATCTATCCAAAGGCTATGCACATGTGGAGTTTGAGAATCCAGATGAAGTGGAAAAGGCACTGAAACACATGGCTGGAGGACAAATTGATGGCCAAGAGATCACTGCAACTGCTGTGTTGGCACCCTGGCCTCAGCCACCCCCACGGCAATTCAGACCACTTAGGAGAATGTCTCCTAAGTGGGAGACACTTAGACACTTAGACCACTTAGACCACTGTCTCCCATGTGGCTCAGGTGACGCCCACGGATGAGGAGGAGGTCTCACTCTCCAAGATGCAGGTCCCCTGTGCATAGGAGTCGCTCTAGCTCCAACTCCTCCCGATAAGCAGGGACCTTGATTAGTACCTCTGTAACTTATGTTTCNCCACTCAGTTTTGTCCTTTCTCTAGCCAAATGAGGATCTCTAGGGAAGGATCCCATACCAGATGGGCTTTGAAGACAGCAGTTGAGATATTTCCTCTACAGGAGGATTCTGGCTGCAGAGGTACTGTTGATTCAGGACTGTGCCCATAGAGGTACCCTGTAGTTTTCTGGCTAGAAAGTTCACCCTTTCAGTTTTTGAAAGTCCGGTTGGTAGCAGAGTCACCTGGGACAGGCAAGCCTTCCAATTGCAACACACCAGTTTCCACAGATGACCTAGGACCAGTTGACAACCTGGTAGTGCCCCTGCTGTTGCTGTGCCACATCTGTGGAAAGGGGACCAAGTTGCTATACTGTTAGGCTTGACCATGTCCCTTTCAGAGAACTCTTCAACTTCTAGGGTTAAAGACCTTTATCTTTTCCTGTCCCCATGTCTCTGTTACTCTCTGAAATTGGTGAGTCAGTTAGTCCTACAGGGTCCTCATGGAACCTA
>LZPO01087485.1:8623-47865 GCA_001675575.1 Neotoma lepida | reverse complement strand
AAAGAACTTAGACTTTTCTTGATAGTGAAAGGCATCTGCTCCTGGCAGCACCAATTTACTTCAAAGAGGAAGATGGGCATTGAAGACACTCCATGTGGAATATATCTTCTTCTTGGCAAAACTGGCTATTTGGGCAAGAAACTGCTCTTGCCTGGACTGCTTGACAGTATGCTATAGAAACTGGACATGCAAGACCCATAGGAAAGTTACCAGTGAACTTTGCCAAATCAAGGTGAGATAGTCCTTCAGGTTCCTGCTTCACAGAAGAAACTGCCAGACATTCTGCAGTACATAGAAGAAAGCAACTGATGGACTTTGCCATTAGGCAGAACAGACCTTCATATTTCCTGCTTTACTGAAAAATATGCCAGAGACTCTAGGCCTGTAGGCTGATGATGGATGCCCCAATGTTGCAGAGGAACTTTGGGTGACTGTCCAGGCAGCCAGATGTCTCTGTCATTTCTACATTTTTGGAAATTGCCTACAACACACTTTCTGTTTACTTAGATAATATTACATCCTTCTGAGGTCTTTGACGGACTTGAAGACTAAATAGTTGCTGTGGGATAATGCTCTTGAACACTGTAAAGATTTGTTATGCAAATTGGTTTAATAAAATGCTGATTGGCCAGTAGTCAGGCAGGAAGTATAGGCTGGGTTGCCAGATTAGGAGAATTCTGGGAAGAGGAAGGCTGGAGGGAGTAGATGCCAGCCCACCTCTTAAGGAGCAACATGCCAGTGGCCACATGGCAATACATAGATAATAGAAATGGGTTAATTTAAGAAGAAAGAGCTAGGTACAAAGAAGCCTGAGTCATACACCAAACAGTTTGTAATTAATATTAAGCCTCTGAGTGTTTATTTTTAACAGGTGCTTCCCTGGGCAGAACCAGGCAGGACTGAGAAACTTCAGTCTACAGTTAACTAGTGGCTAGGTCTGCCCCTGATATACTTGCAAGCTTTATTTGTCAGAATACAAACAAAATATACATTTCCCCCTTTTTGTCTAAAGTAAGTTAAGGTTTTAATTAACATAGAAAAACTATATGCAATATAATACAATAACCATATACAATTATATACAGGCAATATTTACATTAATATTATCTAGTCCACTAGCATTTGACAAATTTAGAGAAAATACTCCATTATCTGTCCTATCTTGGTTAGTCCAAAGTGTTATACCTAATTCAACTTTCCATCTTAACTTCCACTACCAACCCAAAACTATCTTTTTATGTCTCTCAACCTAACATACTTTGCAGAAGGCTGTGGGAATATACAGCAGTGGCAACTAATGTTTAACAGGTCGACTCACCAGATGCATAATTCCCTGTTGGGAAGCCCCACCCAGCAAGGCTGTGGGGTCACTGGCTGTGGAAACCAGTTATTTTCTGTCTGTAATTTCTCTCACGTGTGACTATATTTCTTCGCTAAGAACTGTTANGGGTGTTTACCCATTGCTTGTGTGTCAATCTGGAGAAAATATTTCATCTTTGGGCACACATATTTGTGGATGATCAAGAAGATGATTTCTATTTAAGCTGTATAAGTTTGATGTATAGAAAAAATATTAGGGTATTTTACATTACTCAGACTGACATAGGATTCTTAGTCACAAAGACAACCTTTTACATAGACAGCTAATTTTGGACATCAGATCATATTCCAAGTAGGCTGGTTGCCCTTGCAGATGAATATCTGGTTGTCCCTACAGACATATATACAAGGTCACTTTCCAAGGTGTTGTTTACTGCACTAAATCAAGGTCAAAACTGAAGCAACTTTATTAGACATAACTTTCTTAGTTATGACTTTTTGCACATAGTCCCAGTCTCAGGCTCAAGATTCAGCCAACTGCTTACATCTGAGAATCCTTGCCAGCTTAGAGGTAAGTGCAAAGGCCAACCACTTGCTCACTGGCCAGTCTTTGTGACCTTACTAGCCTGAAAAAAATGTGACTTCATGTGATAAGAGAATGTATTGGGCCTTGAAAATGTAATACATAATTGCACAGAGTTGAGCAGAGAAGAGAAGAGGAGAAGAGGTATGGAGTGGAGAAGAGGTATGTGTGTGCCTGCTAGGTGAGGGATATAGCTGAAGGGTCAGAGGAGAAGAGCAGATGTGTGTTAGAGTGTGTGTGTATATGCAGAAGGAGAGAGTATGAATAGCTAGGCAAGAGACTTAATAGCTAGGAGATTAAATAGCTAGCAAGAGAGATTTTAAGGGAAAGGATTTCTTAAGGTGAAGCAAAAAAAAAGTTACCATCAGAAAGCATGTGTTTCCTTATTTACCACTCAGATAGATAGAAACTTATTTCTAATTCCCCCATTCAAAGGTCTAGCTCTCGCTGCATTTGTGGATTTTCTTGCATTACCTCAGTGGTGACTGGTGGGTACCCCAACCCCCAGTTACTGATAACACTTTACATCTCTTTTGTGAGTTTCTTTTCTGAATTCATTAAACAGGAAATCTATAACTATAACTCTCTTGGGAATGTGGATATCATATTCATAAAATTACTTCCTGCTGTCTGGGGGTAATGGCATCTTTAGGGGAATCTCAAAAAAACTGGGATAATTATCAAGTCCTGTATCATTTGTTATCCCATCTCTGCATAATGAGAAAGTGCAGGGCTTGTGTCAAGTCCTGGCTAGAATAGTCTCTAAGGCTGTATCATCACAGTCAGGCACTATAAAATTGTCCTGAGCAGTTTGCAGTCCAAAGCCAATCTTCAGGTAGTGTTTGCAGGCTTAGTGGGGCTACCATAGTTCAGGTGGAACTGTTGTTGTGGAGCCCCATCCTCCTTTCTGGAGACTTCAGAGATTGCATTGGGCCAGATAATTCCTTTTCTTTGTAATTTTTTTGGGTAGTTCTCCCTTCTTCTTTGGATGTTTATTTGCCAAAATGTCTTTAAATTCCTCAGGATGGTTGATATTATTTTCCTGGAAAGACAAAAACAAAACCCTGCCCCAACCCTAACTCTCAGAGTTTCTCTTTTGGCAAGTTATATCTGATCAAATGAAAAGCATCTGTTAGTCTTAGAAGTTAGTTTAGATTGAATGGTCATGCTGGTTGATGAATTATCACTTATTGTAATGAAAGAGTCTCTCTCTTGTTCAAATCTAATCTTTATAACATTTGCCTTTTGATTTCTCCTGAAATTTTTGTTTTATCTTCTAAATCTGTTCTATCATCCAGAGCAGCACAGTCTTTTACAATAGGCATTAGGTCCCTTAATTGCTCTGGGAAGGGTTTCCCCTATGGTGACTGGGAATGACATGGGGGCCTGTGAGTGGCCTCCANCAACAGGCATCAGGTCCTTTAATTGCTCTGGAGGAGTTTCTCCCAGGGTGAATGACTGAACAAAATTTGACATGGGTGCTTGTGAGAGGCCCGCCAAGGCATTTCCCAACAGCAAAGGTATATGCTGTCTGTCTCTTGTTGGTTTGCATTCATTGGTCCAATGTCGGCCTTTGCCACACCTTCTGCATGCTCCAGAAGGGAGGGGTCGTCTGTTTTTTCCTAGAAAAAAATGTTGTTTCTAGGAATGCCCTGTCTATAAACCCTTTTAAGGGGACTTTGTTTGCCACAATTCAAACACTTGACATTTTGACTTTTCTGTAAGCCTTTGGAAATCACTTCTCTTTTCCAAACATCATCATGGTTATGAGATTCAATATTGATTGTATCTCGAATCGATTCTGCTATGGGTGCTGATCTTGCCTTTAAAGGCCTAATTACCCTTCTGCATTGTGAAGTAGCATTTTCAAAAGCCAAAGACTCAATTATTCTTTGTCTAGCTTCTGAATTTGGTATCATTCTATTTACAGCAGAAGTCAATCTTTGTAAAACAAAAAAATCAGTGAAGTTTTCTTTTGGTATATAATTTTAGTAAATAACTCAGTTCTCCTTCTGACTTCTTCACTTCTGTCCCAAGCATTCAAAGCTGCTGCACATCATAGAGCCAGGGTGTGGTTATCTTATAGAGACTGTTTTTGTATATCAGCATAATCACCCTCTCCAAGAAGTTGGTCTTCTGAGATTTCAATACCTCTATCCTTACTTCCTTGTTCAATGGTCCTAGCCTCTATTTTCCACCATTACTTCCAAAGTAATGGGGAACCAGGTTCCAATACTGCTGTAACCAAGTCTCTCCAGTCTTGTGAGACAATTCTGTTACTAGTTGACCATAAATTTAACATCTGCTTCACAAAGTTGAATGCATACCATATGAGACAACTACTTCCTTAAGTCCTCAAATCTAACAATTCCACAGGAATCCAGTCAGCTCTTCCACAGCCCTGGGGAGAGCTGTCATTTTGCAGTTGATCCTTTAAGGTGTGTAGATAAATTAAGGTTGGTTGCTTGAAAACCTTGGGCTGTTCCTCTCTAATTTGATAGTAAAATTGTGAGGTTGGTTCTCCTTTAAATTCCTATGTCTGGGTTTGAATATCTCTATGATCTGTTTTAATTAGTTTTTCTACAGCTTGTATCTTCACACTCATATCAACCAACTTTTTTTAGAGATAAACCAAGAATTATCAAACCAACAATAAGGATTATCAAAATGATAATTAACATTATGCCAATCTCAGTTGATTATCCCTTCAGTTAACTGTTCCATTTTAATACCATCCATTGTGTAATCATATAGACACCTTCTTCCATCATAATAGTCTTTGCCATTTTTTAATGCGAGGGAAAAAAACTCTATCTTTTAACTACCTCTCCCTTTAAGAATTCCCAATTGTCTCACCAAATCTGATGATGATGACAGTGAAGATAATGGTGAAGTGTGAGGCTGACTGCTGCTGCATAGAATAGAAGCCTGAGCAGGTGTCAAGGCAGCTACCTAGTGTGGCAGCAACCCAAGGAGAAGGTCCATAGAAAATCCACAACCTAGCATGAAAGAAGCCAAAGAGCCAGCAATCTGCAGGGGGGAATGTGCAAAAGCAGCTACTTCCTGTGGCATTTGGAGCCCAAGCACCAGTGGAGTTTGCTGCAGAGAGGCTGCAACAGAGAAATCCCAAAGTTGCTCAGGTCTTGGGGGAAAAAAGAAAAACCTAGCCAGGGGGGCAATGACTTAGGCAGGAGCCCACCCATTCAGCATTTCTATGAATTCACAAGTGGCTTGTTCATGAATTTGTGAACCAAACGTTGGACACCTGAAGATGCAGAATCCTAATTAGTCTTAACAATAAAAACCCAGAGTCAGATGTTGAGTGTTAATGCTCAGAGAAGCAGGGCAACCAGCCACCAGAAACACTTTACCTCTATGAAATATCAGACCAAATGGTGGGCTGACATACTATCTCCACCCACTTTATATTCCTAACTTCACTTCTCAATTATGCTGGGATTACAGGCATGATCCTTCTATGTGCTGGGATTGAAGCCATGTACCACAACCACCACTGTCTCTCTTTTATTTAGGCTCAATCCCATGTAGCACAGGGTGACCTTGAACTCCTGATTTTTTGCTTCCTCCTCCCAAGTGCTGAGATTAAAAGTGTGTGCCACTACTGCTTGGCTTGTTTNGTTAACTAGTGGCTAGCTTCACCCTCTGATCTCCAGGCAAGCATTATTTGTCAGAACGCAAACAAAATATAATACTACATCACACTTTGCAAAATCTTAGACTCTTAATGATATTCTGGGCTCTTGTGGACTTGGGAAGGTCTATGTTTCAGACTCTAACATGTCAACCACACACAGCTTTCCTATCATCCATGCTCTACTCCACATCTGGACCTATACTTTATTATCCTATGGCTCTAGAATCTACCACACTTTCAGGTGTCCACTGTAAGCAGTGTCCTCAAAGGGCCTCTCTGTGGTGTTTCAAATCTGTTAAATGGTCATCACCTGTCCATGAGCCCTTCAATCTTTTATTGGCAGTACAGACACCAAGGCAAAAGAAGACACCAGTCTGGGCTCTAGACACATAACAAGCAACCAAAGTTTCCATTTTTTCAGTCTACTGTATGTTGATTCTACCACTGACCTGAGAACTTACTCAATTTGAGATATCTGACAAATAATGCAAAGGGGGAAAAGAGGAAACTCAGTAGACAGAAGGAAACCTGAAGGAGATAAGAAAGGACAGGAGGTAACAGGAGAGGACCTGAGTGGCCTTAGTTCACAGGAGTTGCTGGTAGGTCTTTGAGTCCCAGTATCAACTCCCTGAAGACTCTACTGTCAGCCCCATCTAGTCATGACCTCCTGGAGATGGTGTACTGGGTGGAGCCTGNTGAACTGCTACTGTTCCTAGCCTTGTAAACACTCTTTGTGCCTCAAACCAGAATGAATTGCCCTCACTTAAGTCACAAGGACACTGATATGTGAACAAAGAAGAGGCAAAAAGATATTAGCCCCATCTATTAAGAGGCCTGTCAAAGTCTCCTCCCCATCCCCTACCCCCACACATCCTGAGATCCTGCCATTATAGAAATATTATGATCTTGTTATTTAAGGCATCTGGAATTCACATCTCCCACGTCAGATCTTGGGGTTTACATGCCTCATGAAAAAAGACACCTTGAGCCTAGGGCATGAGACTGCCCAGAGGCCCACAAGCTTGCTCTGCCCTGGGGAAGAAAACAAGGGACAGCTGCCTGAGCCCACCATAGTCTCATCTGTTCCTAGAGNTCTCCTTCCATACCCCATTGTACACTCAGTCCTTGAATGATAGTGAAACTCTTAAACTCCTCTGTCTGCATCCTAAATTTTGTGATCACAGGGTTGAGAAAACATGTTTGGCTTTGACGGCTTCTTATTCAACTTTATTGGGTGTCATGGAATAAAGATGTGGACACTCAAAAAGTAAAATTCTAAAAGTAAGTAAAAAGAATACTTATAGAAACTAGCCATGGTAGCAGGTTACAATTGTTGATCACACTGTATCCATAGTAAGGAGCCAGAAAGTGATAAACGTTGGTCATTGCTACATAACTCACTTTCAGTCTCTGGAATGTAATGTTGCTATCACTTCTGGGATTGAGAAGAATCTTCTCATTACAATGAACTCAATAAACCAGCTTATCTCTCATAAGCATACCCCAGAGAATAACATGTTCTAAATAAACTCTCAAGGTGTGGCTATAGGAGTATCCCTTGGCTGATTCTAGATCTTATCAAGTTGAAAATCAATATTAACCATCATACAAAATTAATAAGATTTGCTGTGTAGACTGAGAAAATATTCCCTTTTTTAGTGATATCTCAATGACCAATGAGGCATGTTTGAGGACAAAGTATATAAAACCTTCTGAGTATGGACTTATTCCTTTTCCAGATGTAAGCAATGACTTTCTGAGGATTTGCAAGACAGGATTATGAACCTCATATAGAGTAAGGAACAGTGAAGAACTCTTCTGACACATGCTTTTTATCTTATTAAATCAGAATCTGACCCAAGCCTCTTCAGGAACTGACCTAAGATGTCCTCTTGTTACCAAAAAGAAAAACAGAGACAGAGACAATGAAAAAAGTGATACACACACAGAGATAGATAGACAGATAGACAGACAGATAGATACATAGATACATAGAGACAGAGACTTCCTATGAACACATTGAAATGGAATTTACAGTCACCAAAACTCTAAGATGACTTTGTATCAATTTTTAAGTATGGCTTTCTTTCACAAGACCACATTTCCAAAGTTCTTTCTAATATCTGTGTGAAATTCATGATAAACATCTCTTATTAGCCAGTTGTGGTCAAATGAGGCAGAAACAGGTGGGTATCTTCAAGTTCCAGGTCTAGCCTATCTACTAAATAGTGAGTTCGAGGCCAGACAGGGTTAGAAAGTGAGACTGTNATTCAAAATAAACTCACTCCAAAAATCTCTACTTGATAAATTTTAGGGCTCAGAAAATGGTTTAACAGATCAAGTACTCACCTTGCAACTATCCCTTTACTTCTGCATTATAAAGCCAGTTGCGACTGTTCATGCCTATAATCCAGTGCTTTTAAGGCAGGATAAAAGACAGAAGAAATCCTATAAGCCTATTTTCATATGATAGCAAACTAGAGACCCTGCCTTAAACATGCTGAAGGAAAAGGATGAACACCTAAAGTTTTATTCTAACTTTTACCCCCATATCATGACACACATGCACACCTTTCCACACATAAATGAGCACACATATACAAACAGTCATAAGTAAATAAATAATACTATTCCAAGTTGATATGGCACACATCTTTTATTCCAATACTTGAGAGGCAGAGGCAGGCAGATTTCTGGGAGTTTAAGGCTAACCTTGTCTACATTCTGAGTTCAAGGACAGGCAGAAATACATAGACCCTGTCTCAAAATAAAATTACAGCTCTGATCTGTATTGAGTCATCCTGAATTCCTTTTCCAATGTGCACTGAAGGATCCCAGCTTAACCTCAGCAAAGATCTTATAAGCATCTAGTTTCCTATAACATAGCATGAGACTGTGTTTCTAACTCTTTCATCTTTCCAGAGAACTGCTATTTTTGTCTGAGCATTCGCAAATCTCACTAGTTTTAGAAGAGCCCATTTAAGCCTGAAATGAGCTCAAGCCTGTAATAGTAATTACTAGAGACAGAGGCAGGTAGACACTGTCAGTTTGAAGAAAGCTTGTGCTATATAGATACACACACACACACACACACATACACATACACCCAACCACATACTGTAAAAGCAGAATAAAACTGAAAAACAAAGAGCACAGGTTGTTCAGGACAATATCTCCAATTGTCATTTCAAGTGGCAGCACTTGCCACCATCACATCATTCTCAGAAATAAATGTAGCCAAGCATGGTAGTAGAGGCAGGCAGATCTCCTTGAATTCCAGCCAGATTGGTCTACAAAGTGAGCATGATAGCAAGACATGTTTTAATAGCACACACACATACACTCATAAATATAATAGAATATAATTTTGCTTTGTTGTTTGAGACAGGATTTCATTAGAAAGCTCCAGCTGGCTTAGAACTCACAATGCATAGCTCAATGAATAATATATATCCACCCTTCCAAGTCCTCTAAATATCCTCAAGGACAGACTAAAATCCAGAATTGTATTTTATTCTTAGTTCTGGGAGTCTGTTTCCACCCTCATCATTGAGGTAAAGATGATGTTAAAAGTACATAAATATAAGTATAAAGGTATATGTACAGCGAATCTTAAACGGTCTTATTAATTGAAAACACCAGGCCAGGTATTGAGGTAAATTCTGAATGATCAGAGAGACAGAACAAGCCACAGCCAACCTCACCTTGCCAACTCCTCAGCTGATCNTGTTTCCTCAGACTGCAGGCTTCTGAGTCCTCTCCCGAATGAATCTCAGCTGAACTGCTGCTCAAAGCCTGAAAGCTTAAGAGGCCCCCTAGCTTTTGGTTTCCACACCTTATATACCTTTCTGCTTCCTGCCACTACTTTCTAGGATTAAAGGCATGTGTCTTTCTCAAGCAAAGACATGAGATCTCAGGTGCTGGAATTAAAGGTGTGTGCCACCATGCCTGGCTGTTTCCAGTGTGGCCTTGAACTCACAGAGATCTGATGGATCTCTGCCTCGGGAATGCTAGGATTAAAGGCATGTGCTACCACTGCCTAACCTCTATGTTTAATCTAGTGGCTGTTCTGTTCTCTGACCCCAAATAAGTTTTATTAGGGTACACAATATTTTGGGGGACATAATATAATCACCACACCTACCCTTCATAAAAAATTGCTGATAATGTATTATGTGTACATGTACTGTAATTGCTCTAAGTATGTAATGACCAAACATTAAAATGCATATTATACAAGAAGAGATCTTAGATTTTTGAGCAAAGTGAGAAGCAAATGTGGGACACTTAATGTTACTGCACACCAGAAACAAATATCACTGCTTTTAACTAACAAGCAGAAATTGAACTTATTCTCCTAAAAAATGTTTAAGTATCTACACAGTGACCTATAGAACAATGTGATTGGAGAGGACAAAAACAACAAAATTATATTATAAGCAATCATTTTAAAACAGCTTCATTCTGAAAGTATTGAGGATATTTCTATGTACATATGATCACCAAGACACTTGTATATGAGGACAGAAATCATAAAACCCAGAAGCAATCTACATGGTTAAATATTGGAAGAGAATAAAAGTTATGCTGGGCTACATTAAATCCTAGGATGACAGGTAAATCTATGTATGTTTAATGCTTTAAAGATAGACAGGCTAGACCATCTGAGTCAGATCCTTAGACACACATGCAAATTATCCTGACAGATAAATAAAAGTAATAAAAACATATGAGAGCTAAGGAGTTACCTCAGACAATAAAGGCAATTGCAACCAAGGCTAAAGACCTAATTTGATGCACAACACCCACATATNAGAAGTAAACAAATTCCCTATAGTTGTCATCTGGCTTCTACAAAAGCACTGGGGAATCTGTGTGTATGTGAACAGTAGAATATTGAACAAAAGTGTTTACATGAATGAGACAAAAGTGTTGTGCGTTTTTTCTTTCATTCCCCTAATGTTAGGACACTTTCTGGTATCCTATAGACATTGCTCCTAATTAATTTCTGCTCCCTAATTTACACTTAATTATTCCTACTAACACTCTTAGCTTAAAAGGCTCTTCTGAATCTCTAAGACTTCAATCAGCCTAAGTTCTAAAATTCAACTTGCAACAAATTTCTAGCAACAAAAATCAGTCATATTAATGAACTCCTAGACATTTTCACTCCTCACTATTCCTAAACTTTAATTTTTCTTTATATTTTGCATGTGTATTCACATGAAGGTGCATGTGTGTATGGGGTGCAATGTTCATGAAGGGGCCAGAGTACAACTTGGGGTGTTATTCCTTAGGTGTCCTAATGAGATTTACTTTAGAAATAAAGATCAAAGTGTATTACACCTGGAGCAGGTCCTACCCACATCCAGAATTTCCCTGTTTTATACCTCTGAACAAAATCAAATTGGTTCAAAGCCAAACTTAAGAAAAGACAAAACTACTAGGTGCTTTCATTACCAAATCTTCCAAAGTCTTAGGAAGAGGATCAAATTATTTGAATAGAGTAATGCTAAAAGATAAATTATGAGCATTTACTTATTTATTTTTGTTTGTTTGTTTTNTTACTTTTTTTTCAGATAGGATCTCACTACATAGCCCACACTGGTTCTAAACTTAAGGTGCTGGTACTGATTGGCTTTTCTTCAAGATGACAAAAGCTAGGAGTATTTGGGAAGAGGAACTTCAATTCTAGGGTATTTTCTTGNTTAATGATTTATGAGGGAGGGCTCAACCCTCTGTGGAGCTGTACTCTTCCTGGGCAGCTGGTACTGTGGTGTATGAGAAGGAAAACCGAATTTTTAGATGACAGTTTGTTTTCTAATTAGAGAGAGAAAGAAGGGGTGTGAACTTGGATGGGAGGGAAGATCTGGGAGGAGTTGGGGAAAGGGAAACTATAATAAAAATATATGGTATGGAAATCTATTTTCAATTAAAAAAGGAAAGAAAAAGGAAGAAAACTGAATAAGCCAGGAAGAACAAGCCAGTAAGCAGCATTCCTCCAGAGGCTCTATTTCAGTTCCTGCCTCTAGGCTTCTGCCTTGAGTACCTGACTGACTTGTCTGCATGATGGAGTGTGAACTAAAACTGGAAGGCAAATAAACCCTTTCTGTGGGAGCCCATTTTCAGGTTCCTTGTGGCTTTACCCAGCAGGTCTGCATAGAAAGGATGATTGAACCATGGGCCTGAATGCAGGTGTCTGAGATGGTCTGCACTTGGCTGTGCTGGGGGAGGTCTTTTTCTCCACCCCTTGGCATTTCTATAAATACCCTAGAGCAAAGACAGTCGGGGCTGGATGAAATAGGTTCCAGGCCCTCTCGAGGCTCTTCTGTGTTTTCTATCTTTATCTCCACACTCTAAATCCTTCTATCTAATATTTCCTGCTACTCTCACCCAAGAAATCTCTGGGGAACTGTGGGGTTAGTGGGTAGCTGCACAACAGAATGGCGCCTGAACAGNGATGAAGACTTAAGAATAACAGTATAGGGACATAAAACAGGGGCATTAAGGCAAAAAATAAAGGAAAATAATATTTAGATTTATGCAGAATTTTTGGCAAAGGTGTGAGCTAGGCCCTGCCGGTGGAATAAAAGGAAAGGGATATGTCCAGTGTTGAAATGGAACCTATTTATTAAATAGGGCAGGGGATTTTATCCTCAAGAGAAAAGTAAAATGGACTGAAAGGATGTCCAAGGCTGCAGCGCAAAAATCTCCTCTATAAAAATTTCTATCTTCTATCTCTCTCAAAATTTCTATCTGTGAAAAATAAGTATAAGGTATAGTGTAGTAATACAGTGTAGGAAAAACTTAGAAGTGTAAGGTCGAGTAGAAAAAAAATTTAAGAGAAGATAAGCAACTAGACAGAAAAAGTCTTCAATTTTCTATGTTTGCTATGTATGCAAACTGGGGAAAAAAATCTACCTTTGAGCTTTACGGGCAGAGAAAAGCTGTTTTTGAGCTTATCAGATTGAAAAAAAATATTACTGTGGGAATCTTTTGGTTTCCAAGTGGCTGGAGAAACTGATTCTCCCTGAGGCAAAAAAAGGGGGGCGGGGGGGGGTAAAAAGCCAAAAGGTACAGAAGTTTTGGGAAAAGTTGGTCTTTCTCTCTTTGGGGAATGAGTTTGGTAATCTTTCCCTCTCTTGGAAAAAAAAGAACTTCGTAAAATCTCTCTTAAAAGCCTTAATTTCTCAAACAAAAATAGCTCCCTTAAAAAACTTAATCTCTCTCTAAAAAGCCTTTCAAAACTGAGTTTTTCAGTAAAGTGTGAAAATTAGAATCACCTGGAGATATTAGTATGGGGAAATCACTTGTGATTAGGTCTAAGGGAAAACAAACTTCTTAGGACAGCAAAAACCTCTCTAAGTTCTGTCTTTCAAACCAGAAAAATCCTCCCTGCAATGAGGGAGGCAGAACTCGAGTTCCTAAAAACCTCTCTTCTAAGCTCTGTCTCTTCAAGCTATTAAAAAAACAGCCAGAAGTTCCCTGCAGTTAGTGCCTAGTGAGAAAGTGCAGGCAAAAAGCCGAAGCAAGGGACAGTTTCCCCAAGGTGAAGCCTCAACAGAGGCCTTACGGGACCTGGGGAAGAGCTACTGGCAAGTGGAAAAGTAAAGCCAAACTTTTCTGTTACAGCTGAACTGAGGCATATTAAGGGTTTTGTTTCTGAGTGAGCACTTATCAGCATGAAAAGGTGCTCCTAATTGCCCTAATGCACACATCCCCTGAAGCCATGAGCTGAAACTGTTAAGCGTTGTTTCCTGCTTCTGACCAACAACCAAGAAGCTACTAGCCAAAATTCTCCTACAGTTAGAACTTAGCCATAGACTTGGGAAAGTGCAGGCACAGAGCTGCAAAGAGCTAAGGCAGATACCTCCCTGACTGGAGGGGCTGCTAGGGAAAGCAGTAAAGCCAGCTGAACTGTGTTTTGGAGCTGTGCTACGAAGTCAGGAAAGCTGTCTGGGGAAAAAAGCCCAGCCAGGGCGGAGCAGAGAACTATACAGGAGTAAAGCTTTCTTGCCTATCAGAGAAAAGATCTTCCTGAGAAAAGCTTTGTTTCAACTGACTTCAGTGAGATGAGGCAGTAAAGCCCTCAGGTGATTGCTTCAGGCAATAAGCTCTGAGAGCTCACAGACAAAACAAAAGGAACATGCTGGGGGACTGGGCCAGGTGAAAGATCTGATTAAGATACATGCACCTGTCCTAATGTGAGTTTAGGGATAATAAAAACCTCCCTTGGTNAAAAGAAGCTTGATTTTCAGTCTGTATGCAAACCACACAGACCCTGAAAAAGCCCCTACCTTCAGTAGCAGGGAAAGCCACCACTGTGGCATTGGAACTGTTTCAGGGACAAATGTAAAGAACTTGAGACCAAACCGGGAACTCTCTGGGAGAGAGACTCTCTGAAAGAGCAGTGGGAAAGCTCTGTTGTAAATGCTTTACTCACTGTCTGGCTAAGAAAAATGCACAATGCCCTGAGATGTTGCTTTCAGAAATGACCGCCTCAACAGGCGTTAATGACGCAGGTGTGGTTCTGATCTGGGGCTGGTGTCAGTAAAGAGAAACACTTGTTAAAGCCAGCTCAGAGAGCAGAAATCTCCTTATGGCCTGTAGTTGAAAATGCAAAACACTTATTTCAAATCTCCCGTGCTGAAAACAGAAACTTGACTTTTCAACATGAAAGAAAACTTTGTAAGCAAGCCCTGTCAAACGGAACAGGAACTTGACTCCCAGACCAAAAAGAACTATGGGAAATAGAGTTCATAAACTAGCTCCTAACAGTAAGCTGAACAGAAATGCCTTCTGGGAAAGGTAGTCTTTTTTCCCCTAAAGATGGTGATACTATCCAAAAACTTTTTTTGGCTCAAAAACGCTCATAGTAAACTTAAAATACAGCTTTAAAAACATTAAGAAGGAAGAAAATCATCTCAGAGTTAGTTCCAAGGAAAAATTATAAGAATATGGAACACGGAGCTTCGAGGTTTTTGGCTGCTTTGAAAAAATATCTTATTTTTCATAACAGCTGTACAAAATTTTTGTTAAGAGCTTTATGGTAGCAAAACAAGCCACTTTAAAATCCTTAAGAAAGCAAGGGAAGTTAAAGTTCTTTAGCTTTTGAACAAAGAGCCTGCAATGAATTATTCCTTTGAAAATCTAATAAAGAGACAAGAAAACAGACATTCAAAACCAAATGACTGCTTTATAGATGAGATAAAGCCTAAAAAAATCTAGCTGTCTTACAAAATAAAGTTGCTTCACCTTAAAGTTCTCTATAAGAAATTAATGCTAAATATCACAGCTGTTAATATCAGAAGTTAAGACACTAATGAAGTGAAACATGAAAAAACATTTGTATTCTTGAATTCTTTGAAGAGTAGCATAGTAGTCTTGCTAAAAATATTGGGCTAATAAAAGACTATGAGTGTGAAAGGTAGCTAAATTAATTTTCCTGGTACTGATGTTCCATCTTGCAGTTGGGGATAGTAGGAGAATAAGGAAACCTACAGATGCTGAAGAGTTTTGAAGTGAAGTTTCAGCAATGTTTTGGTACACAGGGAAACCTGCTGAAGCTGCAGGTCTAGAACTCCACTCTAACTTAGGCAACTGTCTACTGCTGAATGGAAAATTGACTGTTACAGAATGATTAGCTAAGTAATTCAAAAACAGAATATTCCTTACAAGGTTTTTCTTCTCTTTTCTTTCTCTTTGGATGTGCTGTAAACTGAGATAGACCTTAATAGAGTTGTTACAAAAGATCTGAAATGCATAAAATACTGTTTAGCAACAGAACTCTCTAAATCCTAGAATTAAGAGAGCTATTAAAGAATNAGACTCCGGTTTCAAATTCTCAAGAACTTTCAGAATATCAAAGTTAACTATAAGCTCTGAACTTTAGAAATGATTTGCATACTTCCTGTCTAGTTAAGAGTCTTTCTAACAGAGACAGTGATAATTAAGAGTAAAAAGTAGAAAATTAAGATGTTAAATCTCTTCTAAGTGTTAAGAAATCTTTTAGGTGTTTACTAAGTTAGATATGTGCTAATAAACAAGTATATGTTAAATAAGCTTGTAAGAGGTAAAGAAATGATATAAGTAAATAACTATGAATAAACATGTGTTAGTATGTCACGTGTGAGTTTGTAAAAAAGTGTAAGCAAGGTATGTTGGATGTGAGTTTGTGGAAAAGTTTAAATGTTGATTGTGAATCTATGCTTAATGTATATGATGAAGGAACCTGAGACACAGAAAGTAGTGTCTTAGACTGCAAGCTGACAGTCTGAGCAGTTTAAAAGCTTCAGAAGCAGCTAAGAAGCTAATAGTGGATGCCAAAACCAGCAAAACAAGGCATCTGCAGCTGAGATCCATTGAAAAACCAATGCAACACAGAAAAACCTGAACTAGCAGCAAAACAGTGCAGTTTAAAAGGTTACTGTAACTAAAAATGTCTCTGGATTGAGAATGAAAGTTGTAGAGATGCTTGTTTGAACTAAGATTAATTGCAAAAAGTTTTTGGTTGTAAAATGTTTCTTCGTGTTTGGAAGTGAAAGTCTAGTACCAGAATTTATTTGAACTTCTTGAACTTAAAAAGAAAAGAATGAGATGAAACTATGAAAGGTTTTGGTTATGGAATCTTCATATTTGGAAGGCTGGTACCAGAATTTACTATTTGAATTTTGGGACTTAAATGGAATGAACAACAGTGATTTTATTGCAATGGGATTAATTTTGAATTTACTTATGGTGATGACCCTAGGAACTGTTTTCTGGAATTATCTGTGTTAAAAGTGGAACTGTTTAAATGAAGAGATTTATTGTTTCTACCTAGGTTCAAGATAGTTTTGTGTATGCTTAAATGCTTTATTAACTGTGGTGATTCATGAATTCTTATGTTTTAAAAATGGAAATGTTTTATGGAACTGTTTATGTAAAAATAGAATTGCTTATGGAACTGATTTTGTGTTACAAATGGAACTGTTTAAATAGAGAAATTTGAATTTTTTTTTCTAAAAAGTTCTAAAGAAATGGGGGAAGTAATATTCCTTAGTCTATTTAATTTAAAAAATATTTTCTTTTTATCTGAGTGGATTAATGTTTGGTTAATAAGAAATGCAAATGGGTATACTAAGAGATTACTTTAAAATGTAAAAAGTTTTATTAAGAAACTGCTTTTGGATGTTTTGCTAAGTTTTCAAAGAGTTAATGGTTGGATGGAGAATATTGCTTTTAAATACGGGTTTAAAAAAATTATAATTGTATAAGTTTGGGTTTTTTTCTATTTAGGTTCAAGATTTTGTTTAAAAATATATAAAAAAGAGAAGTTGTGAATGAATTAAGGTTGAATGTATGTGTAGATGTTATTATGTTAACCTATTGATATTAATGCACCCTGGTTAGAAGTTAAGGAAATATTTAAGTTGTGAATACATCAGAAGTTTATCCTATGTTCTATTGGCAAGAAATTCAAATGGTTCTAAAATTGCGAAAATTGTAACTGTATATAGCAACATTTATGTTAGTTCAAATGATTCTATTAAGTTTGCTTTAAGATGTAAGATTGAGAAAATTGTAACTATATATAGCAACATTTATGTCTTACCAGAACAGCTGATTAAATTCTGTGAATAGCTTTCCATGGCTTTTACCATTTAAAGTCAACATTCCTAAAAAAGTCAGGTCCTTTGCAGTAACAAAAAACACATTTAAAGTATTTTTTTCTTTCAATTTTCTTCTCTGTTGCTGTCATTAAATTCTAACCAAAAGCAACTCAGGTAATGAACAAGTTTATTTAGTTGAAACCCTAGGTCACAATCCCTCCTTATGGGAGCCTGGGATAGAAACTCAAGCTATTAACTGAAGCCAAAACATGGGGAAACATTGTTTACTGCCTTTCTCTCTGGCTTAGTCACTGTCTCATGCTCAGCTAGCTCTCTTATCCAGCCCAGATCCACTTGCTTAGAGATATTGCTAACTCAGTGGAAGAGCCTTTCCACATCAATCATAATGAATATAATCTCTCTCAGACACAGTAACCAGATACTCTGATTTTGCAGGTCCTCAACTGATGTTCCCTCAAATGACTCCAGGCTATGTCATGTTGACAGCTGAGGCTAATTAGGACACAAAAACAATATGAGAGAAAATTTTAAAGATCCAAAGCCAATGTATTAATCATATCAATTACTTTAGCAGCAAAAACCCAAACATAAAAATAGCAACAAATGGAAAACACAGATATGCCAGGAAATGNTAAGAGGCAAGCCTCTAAGATCAAGAAGAGAAAACTAAAACTGTCTCTCCACAAAAAGTTCCCAAACCAACAAAAACTCAAGCAACTCATAACAAGAAATTTTCTGAATACAAAATTGGTGAAGGTCCATCACTTTCCAGAAAATAAACAATATTAGATTACAATTAATAAAATCAATAACATCGATGGAACCACTGACAAAACAAGACATAAAGACAGACCTACAAATATATATTATGGTCCTTTAAAGAATAACTAAGAGATTCTAATCAAACCAAACTCCAAAGGATCACTGGCCACCACTCATACCTTGCACCACAGTTCTCTCCTTTGCCAATCAGAAAATTGTTTCGGCAAGGAAGTTACTCCACTAAAATTGGAGAGATTCACTTGAGGCCTTCTGATGTTCTAACTTTGTATAAAATAGTTTTGACCACTAAAAGGATCTCATTCTCTTATGATAAAGAAAAGTATATCTTTAGGATCACTTAGACACCATTTTGTTTTCTATGATTGATGATTGCCTGTAAGTCTGCATCAGAGTGAGGAAATGAAGACTTTTAAAAACAAAATGCAAGGTAACAGATTTTTTAAAAAATCAGTGTGCACCTAAAGCAACTTGTTTTCTCTAATTGCTTTATAAGCCATAAGCATGTTTGAAAACTAGTTTATAGCTGTTTTTATATATGTTTATGCATGAGAGAGAATATCTTCTATATGTATACAGGTGACATACAACAAAAAGAGCATGTCAGATCCACTGGATCTAAAATAGTAGATAGTTTTGAGCCTTCCAATTCGAGTGTTGGTATCTGAATTCAGGTCATCCCCAAGAAGAATATGTGCTGAGCCACCTGGTAAGACACATAACACTTTTTATCCAATAAACCAAAAGTCTTTCAGAGAATAACAACAAGAACAACAAAACCTAAATAATTAAGAAGTAAATAAATGATCCTTAGGAACATGATGTATTAATATAAAATGCTGTATATTGCCAATTTGCACCAGAAAGTGAATACAATCCAATGACAATGCCCAACAGTTTATAACAGGAAAGATGATTACAAAGCTACATTCACAGTGGAAACAGAATGCTCAATGCGATTATGAAAAAACAGTATATAGATTGACACAATATGACTTCTACACTTACCACAAAGCTACAACAATAAAAAATGTGTACAATATTTGTGAAAGAATAAAAGGGATAAAGAGAAAAAGCCAAGAACAAAGGTAGGAAAATACAATCAACTTTTAACCAAAGGACCAAAGGAAACTAGCCAGGAAAAGTGTGATCTTGAACAATGTTACCCAGATCCCTATGACTTTATGTGTATTGAAATTAAATAAGCATAGACTTCAAAACTTCCATAAAATTAACTCAAAGTGACTCTCACCTGTTATGTTTCTGACCCTGCAGCTACTGACAGTTCTTCCAAAGACAGAAGCCCCATGCTCTAAAGCTCTCTCTGAAAATGGAGGTGATCTCCTGCTATGGCTCTGCAACCCCTTACGGCTCCTTGTGGTTTCAGGTAAACCGAGCCCCACTGATGTCCAACCCCCAAACCAACACAGAAGAATAAGTTAAAATCTGCTTCCTGCCACAATATGTGGAATCTGCCCTATCTACCTGCACACCACATGGACACATGAGGAATCTCTGCAGATCAGAAACCACCTCTGTCCTCTGGAACTGAATTTCACTGATTCACACCATGGTGGCTGGTGATAGCAGAAAGTTAAAAGCATTGTAAGCATGTGTTGCTCAAGGATGATCCACATCACCTCTTTCTACCAGTTCCTAAACTATTAGTAACATTCATAAGACAAATCTGAAAGTGGAATGAAATATTCAGAATTTCTAGAAACCAGACCTTCACTTTTCCAATTCATTTTCCCACAACCCCTCACAAGCAATGCCTGTGTGTGCACACTGGACAGGGATATTACAAGCATCATATCCTCCCATGCCAAGGCTGCAGGACTCCCNCTCCCCAGGAAATCCCATTCAGGGAGACTCNGAGGACAAGGGCCACTGCCCTGGTCACCAAACACATAGAACAANAGAATCACAGTCTGGCTAATGGTCCATCCAAGTCCCAGTATAAATGACAGTGCAGCAGACCTCCTCTCAATAGCCCATACTCACCATGGCATGGAGTGTGGTCTTCCTTACAACTCCCTACAGCAGAAGCAGAGAAGAATCCTAGAAAGAATGTGCAAGCTAGTATTCCTATTCCTAAGNCTTGCCAGAGTCTCTCATTAGCTAGGACCACCCAGCTGGACCTCAGAACATTAGCAGCTCTCCTTCTTGGTGAGCAGAGATCAAATGACTCCAACAGCACACANTAGCTCTACCCTTCCAGCCCAGCAGACAGGGCCCTAGTAAAGAAAATTTGTATTTTAGTAGACATTCTTTGACTCTCCCAGAGCACTTCCTATTCCTTGGCCAAGGCACAGGGTCCTTTGCGTGCACATTCCATTACACACTCAATGTCCAGTGCAGCCAACCCTTTGCTTCTTAGCTGAGAAGTCCTGCAGCCAAATATAAGTAATACTCAAACACTGACTGTTGTTAAAGCAAAAAAGAGGCCATGAATTATAAAACAACAAAGNGTCCTGGTGGGGCTTAGAGGCAAGAAAGAGACTGTGGATATGATGTATTTTTTTATCTCAAATAATTATTTTGAAAAGTTGAAACAGGCTTTAGGGCCATGTACTCCAGAGACTAAGGGTCTATATGAGAGTACACCAAGGATTAGCCATACCTTTTCTCTCATCCTGTACATCTTAAATCTGGAAATTAACAGTCCTGTTAGGCAAGGCCACTACTTTTTACAACGATCCTCTAATTCTGATGAACTAGTGTAACTGCAGTAATTTGGGTACATGATAAGGTCAGTCCTTACTCAGATTCTATATTGTCCTTGTCTGTGGACCTCAAGAAATGGCCAGTCAGGACATTTATGGAGCATATAAAATTGATTACTTGAATTCACATTGCTAATATCAACTACTGCCAATGCAGGAAAGCTCTTCCTTCCTGTTCCTCCCTTTCTGTGCTGTAACTACATCACCTTCAATGTTGCTCAGTGAACTCAATTCTTGCAAGGGTCCTTCTCATTTGTAACCTCCCAATAAAAGTTAAAGAGATTGGAGGACACTCATTCACTAGTCTCATCATTCTCACTGACCACTCAAGGCCCAGCCTGGAAGGAATTGCATGACTGTCTTCCCAGCACTGGGCAGCAGAGGAAGGATTAAGTGTTCAAAGCAATTCTCAACTACATAGCTCCAGGCAAGCCTGGACTACAGGAGATATTGCTCTGAACAGAAATAAATAAATCAATAGCAATTGAGAAAACAGGAATGAAATGTTTAATGACCAAGAAACATTGGAGAACAGAAACAAATAGTGATAAGAGCACTAATGCACTTTAAAAAAATGTTAAAAAATGATACCAATAAGTGACTTTNTAAAATGATAAAAATGATGTATTTTTAAGAATAAAAACCTTACATATATTGACTTTGAAAAAGTATAGGGCTTTCCTTAGGAGAGGGAAGGCCATTGATACAAGATTGATTGGTCTTCCCATATGTACATGTTGGCTGCTGAGATCTGTAACTTGACACATGGAGTTACAGTCAATGGCCTGTTTCTGAAACCTCTAAGCTGACTTAAATACGTCAAGCAGGACTAAACATACCTGCACAGGAGAGTTCCCTAATTGCAAATTCAACATTCATTGGCTCAAGAGAACTTTCTCAAATGGTACACCCACAAATCTGGCCTGTCTTCATTCACATGACATGAATTTATACATGCTGGGAAATTATAAAATTAACTCCTCCTGCCACAATCAGGTCCTTTTTCATAATGGTGACTTCAGGTGAGTGCCTACCCTGTTATGCCTTCCCAGGGAGAAATCACTCCACACACTTAGGAAATTAATAAAGAACACTTTATTGAGAGCATGCATCTATCTCTGTCTAATGCTCAAAAAGGAGCCAGTCTAGACAGATTTTGCAGTCCATATGTTCTGTCACCCTTAAAGTTCTTTTAGGTTCATACTCCAGGTGACACTTTGAACAATGTAAATAGGGACAAGAGATTACAAGTGTAGCCACTTAGGCAGATGGGAGACTAACACAGCAAAGCTATGACCAGAATTACATCTGAAGTACACCAGTGACCTGATACAGCAGGTCATTCTTCAGTGACAGGGTCCTGAGGTGCAGTTGCCAGGGAATGAGAAAAGTAAGAAAAGTAGAAGGTAGAAAAGACAAAAGCTGGGGTGGGGAGGTTTTGGCATAAGTTATGTCTCATGCCAAGTAACCATCTTAAGAAGAATAGCTTCTTGTATACTACTTCCAGGGGGGAATGGAAGGAAATGGGGAACTTTCAGGAAGTCAGCTGAAACTATCATACCATGAGACGAATTCAGGAGGAGGGTAATCAAACAATTCTACAAAAGGGGAACACAGGGTATCTCAAGAACATTACTAAGCCTACAGTGGCCTTTGGACTGATAACCATAACTCCATGTGGTTCAAAGACCCTGGCTGGCCCCAGACCAAAACCAGCTCTACATTCCTGGTTTTAGAGAAGGAGCTCTGTTTTATTCTCAATACATCAAGGCCTCAGGTAAATATCTGAAGACCTAGGCCCCAGGCTGTTACTAGCTCTCCCAAGAATGTTCTTCCTCCCCGCCTGGGGGCCTAAATGAAAGCCTTGCTTGACCAGACCAGTCCTTAACACAACAGTGTTTTACTTTTCAAATAGTTGTGTCCTGGTGACATATTGCCCATCTCTCAGAACTATGATTTTCTCAAGAAAAAAAAACAATGGAAATTGAAAGCACACCAGGCCTTAAGGTCGGTTGTGACCTCCTTGAGCAGCCTGTTAGTGGCCTGTTCTTTGATATATTGGCTGGTTGTAAATCAGGGGGGTCTCCTTTGTAATGGTTTGGGGCCAAATGGCTGGACACTCCTGATGAAAAAAATGTGTGTCCTAGTATTCGTATCTCTAACAGGCCTGGTTAACATATACTTATCTTTGGAGTGTTTTAGAGGCAGCCCTCCCTCAGCTAAATTCTACTTTGTGAGACCTACTATCTTCTAAGCATTGGTAAACCCTTTATATCACCAATTCTATTGTTCATCATCACAGCTAAGTAGTGGAGTGCTACCCAACACAAGAGATGCCATTTACAACCTCCACAAAATTAACTATAAATGGATTTTACATGTTAAGTTTAAATGTAAAGTGCTGACCATATAGAAAGTAATGGAGAAACTGGACCTCTTCAAATTTGGCAACCTGCCTGCCATGGGTGCACCAAAAGCTTGTTGTTGTTGACTACAAATATGTTTATACACACAGCCCGCTGCTCCCAGTGCTCTGCATATATGCAGCCCACAGAGCAAAGTTATTCAGAGCCTGTGCCTGAGTCCAGGGAGTTGCACGGACCGCATGGGAACTCACAGGACAGGGAATCTA
Organism: Neotoma lepida; assembly: GCA_001675575.1. Classification (NCBI taxonomy): domain Eukaryota; kingdom Metazoa; phylum Chordata; class Mammalia; order Rodentia; family Cricetidae; genus Neotoma; species Neotoma lepida. The sequence continues at coordinate 24,557 of LZPO01087485.1, read as the reverse complement.
GCTGCAGATTCTCACCCAGCCCCTGGGAGGACCNACCACACCGGCTCCTGCACNGCCCCATCCGCTCTTCCCCAACTGGGGACAGCAGCACCTAGCTCACCATGTCGTGGCTTCCCTGCTCGCCCATGGCCTCCTCACAGCTCCCNGCAGCAGGACTCCCGGCACAGCAAATGAAAACAATGGCGCCAGCTGCTCTACAAAGCCATGCCTGTTACCTGGCTGCGGAAGGGGCCTGCACCACTTCTGACTGGCAGTTCGGTTTAGGGGTCCTGATTGGCTAATGAAGCATGAGTGACAAAAGCATCCTCCTTAGGGTTGCAGTGTGCTTAAAGACACAGCACAATGATTCCTGACCCTGCCTTTCACCCTAGACCGAGACCTTTTCTGAATGCAGAGATTTGCATTTCAATAGCACTTGTCCCTGACTTTAATTGCTGACCCAGCTATCTTCGTGCATTCCATAGGCACTTCCCATTCTTCTCCTGGACACAATGTGACTAGTTTGCACAGACCTTTACTCAGTGTGGAGTGCAGTGATTCCCTGTCCCACAAGTAGAAGGGTGCCCAGAATATTAACAATTTTAAAGAGAGATTTAAGAACACAAAAGGAGATGTTTGTATTGTGGCTTCATGCTGAAGTCAGGTGAACTGAAGGTACTTTTTACCTGTTAGTTACAGACACTGCAGAGAATCAGGAGAGAAATGCAGGAACCAGATTAAAAAAAAAAAGATAAATCTATCTCCCACCAGAAGGCTGAAGGATGGCTCCATTGCTTTTGAAGTTTTCTTCCGGAATTCAGGATAAACTCTTGACAAATGAATAGTAATAAAAAGAGTAGTCATCGTGGTAAGGTGAATACTTAGAGGATAATGGTGCTAGCAAAAACGTCTTTATGAGCACTATTGTATGCCAGCTCATCTTCCTCAGCGGGCAGTGAAAAAAAAATATTGCTGCATTATTCCAGGTTCTCTACATGAGCAATATGGCACCACCAGAACATGTTCAACAAGACCTGAACATCCCAACATAGAAGAAGCAGAAGAAAAAGACCTTAAAAATGACTTTAAGAAGATGATAGAGGCTTTTAGAGAGGAAATGAAAAATTCCCTTAAAGAAATTGATGCAGTGGGAGGGGCCTGAACCTGCCTCTACTGAATGTATCAGGCTCTGCTGACTCCCCATGGGAGGGAGGCCTTACTTTGTTGTAGGAGGGAATGGTGAGTGGGTTGGTGGGTGAGGGTGGGGGTAATGGTGGTGGTGTGGGAGGGGTGAGATTGGTATGTAAAATGAATAAAAAAATTACTTAATTAAAAAAGAAAAAACAATAAAGTACAATCTGGATTCCGTATATTAAAAAAAAATCGAGGAAAAGACAAACAAAAATTGGAAGAAATCAAAAAATTCCTTCAAGAAAGCCAAGGAAAAGCATTTAAACAGATGAAGGAAACAGTTCAAAACTTGAAAATTGAAATCGATGCAATACAGAAGACACAAGCCAAGGGAATACTGGAAATGAAAAATCTGAGTAAATGAACAGGAACTACAGATTCAACCATAACCAACAGAATGCAAGAGATGGAAGAGTGAATCTCTGGCATTGAAGATATGATAGAGGAAATAGATTCANCAGTCAAAGAAAACATTAAAACCAACAAAGTCATAACACAAGATGTCCAGGATATCTGAGACACCGGGAAAAGACCAAACCTAAGAATAATAGGGAAAGAAGAAGAATACCAGCTCAAAGGCATAGAGAATATATTCAACAAAATTTTAGTTATATGGTGTTTTTCCTGAATGTGTCTGTGCACAGTACCTACAAAAGCCAGAAGAAGGCAGGAGATACCTGGGACTTGAGTTACAGCAAATGGTTAGCTACCATACCATTCTTACCATTGTAAGAATACCCAGTGCTCTTAAGTGCTGAGTCATCTCTCTAGCTCCTCTCTTTTTTATTTAAATTCTCTTTATCTATTTTTAATTAAAACATATTACATCAGTTTCCCCCTCTTTGTCCTCCCTCCATTCCTTTCTACATACTTCCCTTCCAACTTTCTTCTTTGTTAAGAATGTATGAATAAATATACTGAAATATATGAATACACCGTGTGAGTCCATTTTCGTTATTTGTACATTTATGATTTAAGGGCTAACTATATTGTACTTAGGGAGCACATTCCTGCCTGATGATAATTCTCTCACTTGTAGGAGAATTCTACTTTTTAATCATTATCAGATGTCTGACCATGACTAGGCTGCCTTGTTCAGGAAACATAATCAAGAACAGAAAATTTGGATTAGAAAATACTTTACTAGTTAAGAGAACTGAAGAATCTTCCAGAGCACCCACCTTCCATTCCCAGTACATATAGAAGTTTACTACTATCTGTAACTCCAGTTCCAGGGTTTCTGACACCATCTCCCAACCTCCATGATCACCAGGCATGAATTGGGTACAAAGACATGCATAGAGGAAAAAAAAAAAAACTCATACACATAAAATTATGACTGAAACAAGATTTGTTAAAAACAAAAAGCCATAACAAAAAAAAATAAGAAGAGACGAGTTGTACCATAAAACTTATCTTTCAAACAGTGTGTGGTGGTGTATTCTTTTGATATAGTTATTCTTAGTTATTTTTATGTGTTTTGCTCTTTTGCCAATATGCGTGTCTGTGCACCATATTTATACAATGCCCACGGAGGCCAAAAAAGGGACACTTAATCCCCTGGGACTGGAGTCACAGACTCCATGAGCCACCATGCAGGTGCTGGGACTTGAACCCTAGATCTTCTGGAAGAACAGCCAGTGCTCTTAATTTCTGAGCCACCTCTCCATCACTAGAACAAAGGATTTCAAAGCATTCCTTTAATGTGTTCTGAATTTCTTTGTGTCTGTTGTAATGATTCCCGGTTCACCTCTTCTTATTTATCTTCTTAAAGAATCACCCTGAGCCAGGCAGTGGTGGCAGATGCCCTTAATCCTTGGGAGGCAGAGGCAGGTGGATCTCTGTAAGTTCGAGGCCAGCCTGGGCTACCGAATGAGTTCCAGGAAAGGCGCCAAAGCTACATACACAGAGAAACCCTGTCTCGAAAAGCCAGAAAAAAAAAAAAAAAAAAAAAGAATCAGCCATTGATTTCAGTCCCAGTTGCCGACCAGCAGGCAGGACTCCTGCAGGCAGGCCTGACTACCATCCCCAAAACCAGACCCTGTAACCACACCACCCCCAAAACTCACCCATTGTTGGAAGCAAAATATCTCTGGGTCCAGCTGAATGTGCTCCCACTCCTCCTGTATGCTGAGTTTTGTGATGCTATTCAGGTTGTTCCGTTTGAGTGCTGAGAGGATGAATGCTTTGCAGCTGTGGCTTCCTGGAGCATGCTGACCTTTCCTTGACCCCAGGTGCTGAGGCACGTGGCAGGGCCATTCTCAGAGGGTATATAAGGCAGAAGGGAATGATGAAAGACGTTCGGCTGCTTCTAGCCCCAGTTCCCAGTTCCAGATACTTGGTGAATAAAGGTCCTAGATGCTTGCAATCTGACAGTGTGTGCTGCGTTCAATCCTGACTCCCTCCGCCAGATCCAGACTTGTGCCATGCGGGTCGCGGCAACCCATCCCACCCATCCCTGAGACCACAGCTGCTCCCTGAGACACAGACTTGTCAGCTCTGACTTTTCAGCTCTGACTGGATGAGGAGACACAGATTCTACTAGCTCTGATTGGATCAAGAGCTCCAACTGGACCAAGAGTGCAGACTGGACTAAGAGTGGCTCCCTGAGACACAGATACCATTTGCACCAACTTGAGGAAGAGATGGGTAGACACCAGTACAAGAACACATTCAACAACATATGCAATTTTTGTGGGGACAAAACAAAGAAAGTTATAAGTCAAGACACTTTTGCAATACATTGATGGAAACACAGAAGTGGGTTACAACACAGCAGAGAACCCTGTTAGAGGCTTCAGATGCTGTCTGATGACATGCTTAGCATCTGGGTTGGTAGAAGCTAGTGATCTGCTAAGTTAATACATTCTAAAGGAAAACCAGTATTCTGCTTGTACATTCCGAATTATTTACCTAATGGTCACAAAGCTGTTATGTCAAGTACAGAGGAAGGCAATATATGGCCATTATATGGCCATTAAGAGGGCAGAATATGGTCCATAATAATTTAACACTGGATCTGCAACATGCCAAAATCTCCAATTTATTGAATTTGAAAAGATTAATTATTGTTACAAAAGGTTCATATTAAAGGTTCAGCCTCTTTGTAGGAAGTTTTGTTCATAAAACTGGGTTCTATGTGGCACTGAGTACAAAGTCTTACCCAGTCTCTCTAGAAGGGCATCTTGGAGACCTGTGGCAGGGCCAACGGGGAACTTGAAATCTCTTTACCATATCTTCTGCTTTGAATTATGGAAGCTGGGATAGGGGACAGATTCAAACTCCTCAGAGCTTTGATGTACTTTGGTATCCACAAGTGGGCCAGGTAAAGATCCCTGATGATAAACTCCTTGTATGCTCTCTAATGGTTCCTGCTACCACTCAATTTCCAGAACTGAAGACATCAGATACTGCTGAAATCCTTGTGGCTGTGCTCCTTGCACCCAAACCGTTCCTGGTAATTAGTGCCTTTGCCATTTACATGCACAAGAAGCAGAAGGCCAGACTGTAAGTTAGGAGGGATGGAGGTTGTATTAGTTACTATTCTGTCAATGTGCAAACACACCATGATAAAAACAAATTATAGAAAAAAGTTTGTATGGTCTTACTGTTCCAGAGATATGTGAGTCTATCAAGCCTGAAGGCATGAGACAGATCAGGGAGCTAAGAGCTCACATTCTTAGTGGAAAACATGAAACACAGAATAAACTGGAAGTTTCACAAGGCTTTTTAATATCAAAGCTCACCTCCTGTAACACACTTTCTTTGGTAAAGGTGCACTACCCAAACCTTCCAAAGAGTACCTCCAACTGGGAACCATGTATCTAAATATGCTAGAATGTAGAGAACATTTCTTATTCAAACCACCGGGGGACTTCAGTCTATGGACTAAAAAGAAGGGGCAGGATCAGTAGGAAGACCAAGGCATTTGTCAAAGAGTTTTAGCATCTGTGGTGACACGCTGCTGAGAATCCTCAGGCATCTCTTAGAACTCTTTGAAATATCCAAAGTTCCCAGGAAGGTTATGTATCCTACAGGAAATGTTCAGTCAGGATCAACAAAGGCATCCAAAGAGGTCTAAAAGATATGAAGAACATGGGCCCTGGTGTAAGATGTGGGAATATTGGCCTCACTGCCCCTGTGGGAGGTCACCACAGAAAGTGAAAGGCAAGGGTCCACGGGAAACAGCAATCTACATTATGGACCAACATTTAGAAGTTCCAGAGACTTGTAATCAGGACTGTTTCTGCTTTGGTATCTCTGTGATAATAAAGAATAGACTCAGAATGACTGTATGAATCAGAGACTAGGCTTAGATGACACTTTTATGACATGGGCATCTCATCTACTCAGGACAAGAGGAGAACAGTACCAGGAACATTGCAGTGACAAGATACAATGTGTAAGTGGTGAAAGCAATATTGAATGAGAGGTGATTCTCCACAGCTCTTCTCTTCTTCTTCTACCACCTTGGATCCTGAATATCTGACATCACATTTCTAGGGCTCAGCATAGAAGAAACTGGTGAGAAGCTGTGGAAGACTGCTAGAAATGTCTCCCTTACAAGGACAACTCAACTCAGAATTCCATATTATTCCTCTGCATAAGCAGTGATGAATCATAGTTGTGATGTTGTCATTATTGGATTGTTTTGGGGGGGACTCTTAATCTCATTAATAAAAGAATTTATAAATGGACTCAAGTGAAAGTTCAAAGATAATCTACTCAAGTTATGTGGGAAAATTCCAAGTTCAGGCAAGTATACAACTCAGCAACCTCACAGAGGAGGAGAATGGAGGAGTAAAGGGGAAATATACTCATGCTGTTTAAGAAGGCGTGGAGGTCAGACATATGGCGAACAAACTGCCATATGGTGAAAAGGGGGCATTTCTAGAAAAAGTAAGAAAGCCTAAAATATCAGAAAAGGTATACTTAGATTCAATCAGCATCCAAAATCCAAAAGAAAGACAGAAAGCAAGAAAAAGGAAAACTTGTTTTTGTCTGATTTGGCCACTGTCAGGTAGGCAACCCAAATGAACCTCAAAGTAGCATGTAGGGACAACACTGGGTAGGGAGAATTCTGGGAAGGAAATGTGTAGTATATCAATCAATATTTTTTTGTTTTTTTTGACAGAGTCTTACTATATAGCCTTGACAGTCCTGTATGTAGACAAGGCTGGCCTTAAATTCATTAAGGTCATCTTGACTCTGCCCCCTGAGACTTGGGATTGAATATGTGCTTACACCATTATACTCCTATTATAGAAATTATTCTGCTTATCCCTTTAGTGTGGTTTAAGAGGATCCTTTGCCCAGGTGATCTACCTTGCCCATGTGGAATGTTAGGTTCTGTTCTCTTAACCATGAGTTTTCTTTAATTGGCCTTTATTGCTACCCTAACTTCTTCCTGAAATGGTAACCCTAAAATATTTAGGAACGAGATCAGGATCAGAACCCCCAAATACTTATGTGATCTCCAGCCTTTGGAAAGAACAAGGCTTCCAAGAGGCCCAAGGCCATTTTAGGCTTCCAAATAAAGAAGAAACTTCAAGTTTGTTTCTTTGACATCTTTTTGTCCTAAACATCCTGCTTTCAACCTCTTATTCTTTTTTTAACATGATTCTTGATTGATTCTTTGGGAATTTCACATCATGTACCCCAATCTCACTCACCTTCCAGTCCTTCCTTGTCTGATCCTCACCCCTACAGCATTCCCCTATGAAAGAAAACCCTCCAAAAATTAATTAAAAACAAAACAACAACAACAAAAAAACCACCTTGCTTCTCCATCTTTCCTGTCTTTTCAACATCTTTTCATTGGTCCNATTGGCACCGGGAGTTGTGGTATGTCACGCAATATACCATTTTGTCCGATCAGCCCCATCTGCAAATGTTCATTGTAATGAGTCATTGGTCTGGCTCCAGGCGTCTGGCACACCATTCTCACTGGACTCGCACTGAAACTCCTCTCAGATATCCCTGCTGTTTTCCCTAATTGTGGAGATCCTGCAGCTATCTCATTCTGCAGGACCAGTCCCTTCATGCACTCCAGCACGTCATAGATCNGTTTGATCATAGGGTGGGCCAATTCAAGGCCCAGACTGTGGGGCTGGGTTGTAGCTGAGCTGTTCACAATCCCAGGCACTGAGACTGCTCCCCTTAGGNAAGAGGTGGAACCAGCTCTCCTGGGCCCACTCTCATGTTGAGGGGTGAGACCATCTCTCTGGAGTGAAGAAGGCAGCACACCCATGATGGGTGGGACCAGTTCTTCTGCTGCTGTGTCCAATGAGGGACAGAGTCAGCTTTTCCAGGGCCAGTGAATGGTGGGGACAGCTTAGCACAGCCCTCAGATTTTAACGTGCATGTTTCCTATGAGCCTCTGAGGTAAGACAGTCCGTGGACATCCACACAGACTCCAACTGCAATAGTAATTTGCATCCAGATAAGACCATGGCCCTGGTCATACTATAAGCCACAGTATGGCCCTGGCAGCAGCATGGCCCTTGGACACCAACATGGTCTCAGGTGGCTGAGCAGATCCCAGGNATTCTCATAGCCCTAGGTAGTAATAGGACCACAGACATCAACTCAGACCCTAGCTGCTGGAGAGCCACAGACTCAGACATAGCTCTTGGCTTGTCATATGTCTTGCCCAGGCATGAGCAACCATGGTCCAGTTTAGCAACAAAGACCACTCAGATTGACATGGCCCCTGTGGCAGCACAGCCTCCAGACACCAACATGGCTGCAGGTTGTAGCCTAGACTCGGACATCCATGTGGCCTTTGTTCACAACATGGGCCACAGACAACACAGACACCAAATGCCGTTGGACCATAGGATCCAGATATACATGGTCTTTGGCAGCAGCCTGGGCCTGGATGTCACCATAGCCCCAGGTGGCAGTGCAGGCCACTCAGATTGGCATCACCCCAGTGGTTACAAAGTCCTTGGACACCAACGTGACCCCAAGTAGCATCCCAGATCCCTAGCATTGGCATGGTTTTCAGTGGTATCAGAAGTCACAGACATCAATCCAGATCCTGGTTGTGGTAGGACCATGGACCCAGACATGGCCCTATACCACATCCTAGGCCTGGACATCACCATGGCACTGGGTAGCATCACAGGCCACTCAGATCAGCATAGCCCCAGTGATAGCATGTTCCTCAGACACCAAAAATGGCCACAGGTGCTTTTACTGATCTGACCCTCAAGGAGAAATTGAGGTAGAGATAAGAATTTCTTATCATTGTTCATGGGGTATCACAGAGACTGAAGGGCAGTTTTAGAGACTGCATGGGACTTCCCTAGGTCCTCTGCATATATGTTATGGTTGTTGGTGTGATATTTTGTGGGGACTCCTTACAGAGGGAGTGGGGATGTCTCTGACTCTTTTGCCTGATCCTAGGACCTTTTTCCTCCTAATGGATTACCTTGCTCAGCCTTGATGTGATGTTTTGTGCCTGCTCTTATTGTACCTTGTGTTATGTTCAGTTGATATTTCTGGGATGCCTACTATTTTATGAGAAGAGATGGGGAAGTGAGAAGTGAATGTGGGGGAGAAGAGAGGTATGGCAAACTGGAAGAAGTGGAGGGAGGGGAATCTGCAGTCAGAATGTATTGAATGAGAGAAAAAAATAAATTAAAAAATAGAATTTCTTGTCATCACTCACCTTAGTACAAAAGCTAAGATTTAAATCTAAACTATAACCTTTGAGGTGGGTGGTTTCTTTCTTTCTTTCCTTCCTATCCCTTCCTCCATTCCTTCCTTCTTTCCTACTTTCCTTCCTTCTTTCATTTCTCCCTTCCTTTCTGGAGATTGTTTACTCATTCTTAGTAAACATATACTCACCATTGAACTATATTCCCAGTGCAACTCCAAGACCCAATTTCTTTCTTTCTTTCTCTCTCTCTTTCTCTTGTTTTTTGTATTATATTGTTTTTCTTTTCTTGAGACAGGGTTTCTCTGTGTAACAGCTCTGGCTGTCCTGGAACTAGCTAGCTTTTGGAGACCAGGCTGGCCTCGAACTCACAGAGATCTGCCTGCCTCTGGTTTGCAAGTGCTGGAATTAAAGGTGTGCACCACCACTGCCTGTTTCTCTTTCATTTTTAACCACATTTGGCCACTTGGCTTCAAACTATAGATTAATCTCAGAAAGATACACAAAATGTAGGGAAGGGCAGACCCCATCAGGCTTCTCAATCTATGAGGAAAAACAAAGAAAAGTACTTCAAGAAAGAAAGCCATATGCTGCTCCACGTTTGCTGCTGATCAGGTCAATGGAACAGACCTCAGAGAACTGGGCTTCACTAATCTCCAAGGTGAATTTTTTGGCCCCATCAAGTGGGCAACTAAGATCAAATGTCACATACCCACAGTTAAATTTCAGACATTCTTTTCAATGGTGTATCTGACACTCTCACTGTGCCTAGTGTTTCCCTGAGCTTTTTGNTTTTAAAATCTCAATCAATCCTAAAATAACATTCTCTATTACCAAGACAGAGCCTACTTCTATGTATCTTGACTGTACATAATCATAACTGTGTATTTATATATGAATATCAGTGCATACACACGAATATATTTTTAAATGTGTTTCTCTACTGTTATATAAAATAATCCTTACACTAGGTAACACTCATATAGGACTGCAACTTTATTTTCCTTACCTCCCAATGTCTCCTCCACTTTTCTACTTCTCTCTCCACTGCTTCATCATCTACAATCCCTTATAGGAAGCAAACTTCTCTTTTAATAAATAAAATTTGTCTCAAAGCCATTCTGTCCAGTTTTGCCTTGGATTTCCCTCTTGTGTCCAGGGAGGAAAGAAGAAAATAAAGACTAAGAATAGCAATGTTACAGTTGGTGTCTGGGGTGTTCCTCAATGGCTCATGTGCTGGTGGCTTTGTCTCCAGAGTGACATATTGGAAGACATTAAAAAGGAAAAGTACGTGATCTTAGGTGCCCGGAGGCACACTCTTAAAGGTGATTCTGGGTCTCTTGTCTCTCCTTTTCTGTTCTTTATGACCCAGCCATGCTTTGCCTTTCCACTGTCTCTATCTGATGAGCATCTTCTCACAGACCCCAAATCTACAAGACTGTCAAGGGATTGAAGCCTCTAAAGCGGGAACTGTAATAAAACGTCTCTCTTTGCTAGTTGATTTATCTCAGGGATTTGCTTCTGTACTGGGGAGTTGCTCAGCACAAAGGTTATACTTCAAGTTTATTGTGTTAAGATTTGGTCCTGTGATGGTGGCATAATTTTAGGAGGTGATCCAAAGTTTCGGAGATAGGGCCTTAGTAGAAAAAAGTGTGCTTCTTAGGACATGCCTATGAAGGCTCTACAGGTTTCTCACCCATTCCTTCATCTTTCTGCCATTGTGGAAAGAGCAACAATGATCCATCACATGTTCTTACTGCGAGAGGCTCTGCTTCAGCATAAGTCCACTGAAGTGGAGCCAAGTGACTGTGGACAGAATNCACTGGAACCACGAGCCTAAAGAATCAATTCATTTTCATTTTTTTTCCCATGTATTTGCAACAGCAAGAGAAATCCTGCACAATAACAGATCATTATACTGACATCTATATCCTATCCTTATCCACCTAAGGCTTCACAACTATATCTAAATCCAGTTCAATACTTTGTACCCAGCTCCTTGTTTCTACAGATTATCCAGTGCTCATAGAAGTCACTGTGTTTCAGGAAATCGTTGAGCAACATGTTTTCAACTTCATAAACTCTCTGCATGTCAAAGAGTGTTAGAAATACACTTGGCTCTACCTCATGTGAGCATATATCCCAGTTACTCCTGTCAAAGCCTGTCACAAAGAAACAGAAACACAATGAACTCCAAGGTACCTCAATGGGAACTAACAGAGCTGTGCATGGGATTAGCCACCACTCTTCTCAGAGAGTTTGATCTCTCCCATGAGCTTTCTGCAGTGACAGCCAATGTTTGTGGGAAAGAGGGAACAGAAACAAAGGNTTTTGACTTTCCTCTCCTGGCTACTCCACTTCCTCTTTACATGCAAATAGCTTCCCTTTCAGAATGCCGTTTAGTTGGGAAATTCAGTTTCTGTCGATTTCTACATAAATCTTCAGTTTAAAATGGACATCAATGATGCAGGAGAGTAGCACATTGAGCATAATAATATTGGAGCTGAGTAGAAACATGTTACTTTGGTAAATAAAAGAGGATGAGTGATTACCTAGGTGGAACTTAGCTTTTACTAGAGGAAATGACAGTAATCAATTAATAGGTAAGCAAAACATAATTGAAAAGATAAGGCACNTTAGGGGAAAGATATCCAGTTGGCTGATAAAAGAAGAATCTGTGGGATAAGAGATTGAAAATAAGGTAGTGTTGGTAAGCAACTGAGAGGAGGAAATTTGAGCCAAAATTAACCAAAGGTGCTAGACTGAGCCATGTGGCCACCCAAAAGTTCGGTTTGTTGAAGGACAGCAGAAGCATGGGCAAAGACATGAGATCAGAGTTCACTGTTACATTCAAGGACCTGAACTTTCACTCTGAGTGAATAAGAGACACTCTGTGTAACAAAGAAGTGACATGACCTGACTTGAGTTTTAAATTCACTTTTCTGACAACTGATTGAACATAAGCTACTCTAGTAAAGATAGGAGATTCACACATATGTCCAGAAAAGACAGAGAAGCTTGCACAAGACAGTCATGGGAGGAACAAGATTAAAGAGGTCAGATATTGAACACAAGCTACAGTAGAGTCAGGGATTTGGGGAGGGAGTGAAAACTTTAAGATTTGGGATTCTAATATTGGCAAGCAGAAACACACCTGACCTGAAACCTGGAGGAATAAGGATTGAGTCTGGAATTCACTTCTGGACCTGTTCACTGTTAAGTTTGTCTTCATTTAATGGGTCTCTCAAGCACACAACTAGACAAATTTACAGCCGGGGTGAGAGATAAGGCTCTATTTGCCTTCTATATTGTATTCAAATTCCTGTTTTAGTAATTCATTCAGCTTTCCATTTCTTGTCATACATAAAAGTGTTTCTTTTATGAACTTTGATGTCCTTGTTTTTGGATTATAGGTGTCAAAAACTGCAATTTCCTCTTCATGGAGTTTTCTTTCAATGAATATCGAAACTTCTCCTGACTTTAAAACATAAACCATCTAATTGATGAACAGAATATGGCAACTCCTACCTATAATGGCCTGTGCCCTCCTCATCAGGTGCATTTGTTCACACACATGATGAAGTGTTTGCATCTGAAAAGCTCACATCTTGTAAAAGTGTAACATATTTTTTTCCTTGAAGAATAGTTGAGCATTAAAAATAATGCACAGCTTGCTGGGCAGTGGTGGTGCACACCTTTAATCCCAGCACTCGGGAGGCAGAGACAGGCGGATCTCTTTGAGTTTGAGGCCAGCCTGGGCTACCGAGTGAGTTCCAGGAAGGGTGCCGAAGCTACACAGAAACCCTGTCTCGAAAAACCAAAACCAAACCAACCAACCAAACAAACAAAAATAATGCACAGCTTAGCCATGGAGCCCTTAGAGCCTTTATTGGGATATGATCATTTCCTCTGATTTATATCCTTGTTGCTAGAATCCATGCCTGTTTTTAAAGACACATTATATATGAGGTAATGTTTTCACATTTTTCCCTATTTCCAAGAAACTAGTATTCAGTTAGGTAGTGACAAAATCTGGGACATTATACACCTGAAATTAAATGACTGGGCCAAAATTGGTCCTATTGTCCCTTCAGCTACTAACTCATTTTTTACTCAATAGTGAGTTTTTCAGTTCCCATGAGTTTATAAGCTTTCTGTAGTTTCTGTTGTGGATAGCCAGCATTAGCCCATGGTGGTCTTATAGGATTCATGGTTTTATTTCAGTTTTCTTCTATCTGCTGAGATTTGTTTTGTGTCTGAGTACATGGTCAGTTTGGAGAACGTTCCATGAGGTTCAGAGTGTTAGGTATACTCTTTTGTGTTTGGGTGAAAGGTTCTCTAAATATCTGTTAGGATCATTTGTTTGATAACATCAATTAGCTCCAGCATTTCTCTGTTTATTTTTTGTCTGGATGACCCATCTATTAGCAAGAGTTGGTTATTGAAGTTTCCCACTATCATTGTGTGATGGTCAATACGTGATAAATTTGGGTGCCCTTGTGTTTGGAGTATAGATTGTAAGAATTGCAATTTCCAGCTGGGTGGGGGTGGTGCATGGCTTTAATCCCAGCACTCAGGAGGCAGAGGCAGGCGGATCTCTGTGAATTCAAGGCCAGCCTGGGCTACCGAGTGAGTTCCAGAAAAGGCGCCACCAAAGCCAAACAGAGAAACCCTGTCTGGAAAAACCAAAAAACAAACAAACAAACAAACAAACAAAAAAAAACAGAATTGCAATTTCCTATTCATGGATTTTCTCTTTGATGAATATATAATATCCTTCTCTATGTATCCTGATTAGTTTTGTTTCAAGTCTATTTTTACAGCTATTAAAATGCTTACACCAGCTTCCTTCTTAGGTCCATTTACTTGGGGTATATTTTCCAATTCTTTTACCCTGAGATTGTATTTATCCTTGATGTTAAAATTTGTCTCTAAGATGCAACAGAAGAATGATTCTTATTTTTGCATTTATTCTGTTTGTCTGTGTCTTTTTATCAGGGAATTGAGACCATTGATGTTGAGAGTTATCAATGACAAATGATTGTTGATTCCTATTATTGTGTTGCTGTTTCTCTCTCTCTGTGTCTCTCTCTGTCTCTGTCTCTGTGTGTGTGTGTGCGAGAGAGAGAGAGAGAGAGAGAGAGAGAGAGAGAGAAAGAGGAGAGAGAGAGAGTTTCCCTTCTTACTTTTATAATCTAGGATTATTTATTCCCTGTGTTTTCTTGGGTGTAGTTAACCACTTTAGGTTGGAGTTTTTCTTCTAGAAACTTCTGTAGGGCTGGATTTGTAGATCATTATTGCTTAAATTTGTTTTTGTCACAGAATGCCTTATTTATCTCCATCTATTGTGATTGAAAGTTTTGCTGGCTATAGTAGTCTGGGGTGACATTTGTAGTCTGTTAAAGTCTGTAGCACATCTGTCTAGACACTCTTGACTTTCAGAGTCTCCAGTTAGAAATTAGTTGTAATTTAATATTATACATGACTTNGTTTTTTTCCCTTCTTGCTTTTAACATTGTCTCTCTCTTCTGTACTTTTAGTTCTTTGATTATTATGTTCCAGGAGGATTTTGTTTTTTAGTCCTATTTAGTGTTCTGTATGTTTCCTGTACTTTAATAGGNATCATCTTCTTCAGGTTAGGAAAATTTTTGTCTACGATTTTTGTTGTAAATATTTTCTGTGCCTTTAACCTGGGTTTCTTCTCCTTCCTCTATTTCTATTGTTCTTAGATTTTGTCTTTTAATAGTGTGTCAGATTTCTTGGATGTTTTGTTCAGGAGCTTTTTAGATTTAATATTTTTTGAAAGCTATATCCATTTCTTTTATTATCTCTTCAGCGCATGAGAGTCTCTCTTTCATCTCTTGTACTCTGTTTGTGAAGCTTGACTCTGTGGTTCCTGTCCTAGTTTCTCAATTTTCATTTCCAGATTTCTTTAAGTTTGAATTTTCTTTATTGATTCTTTCCACTTTCAGGCCTTGAATGGCTTTACTCATTTCCTTCTACTGATTGTGTTTTCATATTTCTTTAAGGGATTTATTTGTTTCCTTGTTAAGGACCTCTATCATATTCATACAGGTTGTTTTAAAGTTTTTTACTTGTATGTCAGCTATGTTGGAACATTCACGGCCTGTGGTGGTAGGGTTGCTGTGCTCTAGTGGAGACATATTGTCCTGGCTAAAAAATTCCTGCCTGCGCAGAAACATAGACTGATGACTTCTGATCACACTGTACACTTCTGATTACACTGAGAACAGGAAAGTTAACGATTCACTATACACACTTGATCCCAAGAATGAAAAACACACAATCCAGATCCAGTGCCTGAGGCCATTAAGGGCAAAGCTCAGTTAATAAGTATAGAGAAATCAGAATGGTGTGGCATAATGTAAAAAGAGAAGACATCAGAACTATCACTTTA
The DNA here is from genome assembly GCA_001675575.1 of Neotoma lepida. Taxonomy (NCBI): domain Eukaryota; kingdom Metazoa; phylum Chordata; class Mammalia; order Rodentia; family Cricetidae; genus Neotoma; species Neotoma lepida. The sequence continues at coordinate 9,306 of LZPO01087485.1, read as the reverse complement.
GGGAGGGTATGAGGGGATCAGGCTCACATAGTAAGATTAAGAAACAAAGGGAAGCAATTAGGGAAGCACTCTTCACAAACACTGCATCATGCCCCTTGAGGAATGAAATTTGCTCTTAGTCTTTTTCCCAAGGTCAGGCATTTGGATAAGGGCCTATATTCCCNCAGGGGCTTTAGGAAAGTTCCTGTTTGCTAAAAGAAGTCCTTCTCCTTATCTCTGGCAAGAGGAACTTGTGGTCCTTCCATTGATATAAGAGGGCTCCTNGTGGAGTTACTGAGCCTTTGAGAACAATAAGCATTTAGATACTTGCTGAACTTACCTCTTTTGTCTCAGGAAAAATGCTATAATGAAGTTAATAGTTACTTTGCATCCCTGAACCATTGAGTCTGCTTTCAATCTTGCCTGTGGCTAACCTACTGAATACAAAAGGTGTTTTCCTTTTTCAATAAACAGCTCTGGCAGCCATCCCATCTCAACCTCAGATCATGTCTATCTCCTCTCTTCCCTTCACAAACTCCACACATCCTCTTTGGGATCTGAATACCACCACNGCACTCCCCTACTCACCACCCACTTCAACTCCCACCCATCTCCTCTTGGCCAGACCTATCTCTGGCAATTGTGTGATTCCTGTTATTGTGTGGATGTTGTTTTTGTTGAGTACGTGTGTGTGTGTGTGTGTG